>CAJHQQ010000653.1:0-158511 GCA_905132885.1 Moricandia moricandioides | reverse complement strand
AGCTCACTCAGCTGGGGTACACTAGTGGAACCCCAAGCTCAATCTTAGCTTCGTTGGAGTGTTTGGGTTTTTGATTCATGGGGCTTCGGTCATGGGATGTTTATGAGGCCGACCATGGTTGCGCCCAAGGAGGTACCGATCGGGTTTGTGGGACTTTGGGGAAAGGAGGAAATGGATGTGGGCAGCCTATATGCGGCATTTGTTCGATCAACCCTAAAGATAGACAAGGGCGGTTACGGGGGCAGTTATCAATATGGCGGACAAGGGTGGAGAATGGTTACCAGTTGTACCCATTCGGCCACCAAGTCATAAATCGTCGTACCCAGGCAGTAATATTCGGAACTTATAACTTCTCTCATCAAATACATAACCTTGGGGCGATATTGCCAACAATTTTTGGAAGGAAAAACTTTGCCCATTGCGTGAGAAAGAGAAAGAAAGAAGAGAGAAGAAATGCGGCCAAAGCAAGGCCGTGTTATAGTGAGTGATTTGTTTCCGACCAAAGTAAGATCCTTGTGGAAGCTGAGAGATGATTGATATTGGAACCAGAGGCAAGACAAGGACCTGAGAGAAAGAGTCAGAGCATCACCAGAGGCCGCCCAAGAGTGAGTCCGTTGGTCCGATCCAACACTTCCTTAGCCGTGGTGGAATTCTGTGTGAGGCTTTGGTCGGTATCTGATGTAAAAAGGACAAGTCCACTCTCCTTCATTTTTTCCCTTACTTGATATATCTCTATCCCTTATATTCCTGGTTGTGTCTCTGCGTTCCAGACTCCGTGGTACTGGACCAAGGCCTTAGCCGAGTTCAGAAGAATAGTCCATTCGCCTCGTCCCTGCGAACTGATTCATGTGTTGAATCAATGCTCGGTATACTGGATACGTGAACTCATTCGGATCTCATCGACTCATTCGCTTTATTCCTCTTAGTGGAGATTTAATCACGGAGTTGTAGTGAATTTTAATTAATTTTTTGGGAGCATGTTCGAAAGAGGTCATATTTTTGGACAAAAACTGAGAACATGGGCAGTCCATCTCTATGGCGTCTAGAGCCGATGGTTAAGATCCATTAGATCACAAACTCAGTCCATCATGTTGTTCAAGTTGTCACAGGTATATCTTCTAGATGGATAGTCTTGAGGTCTATGGCCCGCTTGTGTTATGAAAACTGATTGGATTAGTTTATAGGATCTTAGTATCAAGTAGAACCGAAGACCAAATGTAACTCATTAGCACATCATGCTTGTTATGATATCGGATTGTACTTATTGTTATTTTGGTGTGTGAGGCTCTTGGTTTCAAGATCTGACTCACACTATGACCGTGGGCTAGGACTTAAGGAACCCATGAACCATATCCAGACCCCCGATAGTGAAGGAATGTGTGGGTGCTATGGTTAGATCGGATTACAATGAACTCTCATGATATCCTATTGCTGCGCAAACTGGAACCTATGTATTGAATCACAAGTTTATATCTATACAATGACTATTTTTTTCTATCTTATCTTAGATGTTTTTAATATTTGTATGAATCTAATTGAATGAACCTCATTTGATTGAAAATGACTTAGTAAAATATTGGTCATAACATGAAATAGAACAATCTAGTTTAGATAAGTAATGTTGTGGGTCCTAGTTGGGCTTATGAGCCAGGATCGGGTCTTACAAGTTGGTATCAGAGCGGAGTTGATTCTAGGATTGTTTTGGGTTATGGGAAGTCACCACACATCCGGCTGAGTCTCATGGTAATGTTTGATTGATTTTCTTAGCCTTAGAGATTGTTTGCAGTTTTATGTTATGTCTTGTGGACTAACTTGATTTGAAGCCCAAGGGTGGAAGAAAAGTAAGAAGGCCTGGAAGGGCAAGGAAGCAGCTGAGGCATCCGGACCTGTGGATGCATGGGAGCTAAATCCGCAAGAGGAGTTGCCTACTCAGCTGGAGGAAGAGACCAATGCAGCTGAATTGTTAGTTAACCAGCTTAATGGTACTGAAGTCCAGCTGGGAACAGCCGCGGAACAGCTGAATGAAGCTGGAGAACATCTGAATGAAGCTGGAAACAGCTGGAGCTGGACCATGAAGAGGAAGTGGAGTCTTCCCGTGCTGGTAACCGATCCGGGAAATGTTACAATAGGTGGAAGGGTTAGGCCGGTTGACCAAGAGATGAACCTTCCATGAAGGAAGAGTTGGAGGAGCTCAAGCCGGTGAAAAATCAAATGCTGGCAATTACTCAAGTATACACACCGATTGTGAACTCATCGGTGGGACAAGCCGCTCCAGCTCAGGTAGTAGCTCCATGGGTTATTAGCTGAGTTGCACCTATAGCCGAGGTGGTTGAACTAGACCCACCAGCTAGAGCAGGTAGGAAGGTTGACTATTTGAGCTTATTGGAGCACATATCACGCCTTGGTACCAAACACTTTGCTGGAAGTGTTGATCCTATAAAGGCAGATGAGTGGAGGAGCCAGTTGGTTCAACTTCAGCTCAACCCGTTTTCCGGAGGATAACAAGAAGGACATCGCGGTTCATTTCATGGAAGGCGATGATCATAACTAGTGGTTAGCTCTGGATAAACGTACCAATGGTACCATTGAACGTTTTGCTGATTTTGAGGTTGAGTTCAACCATAAGTATTTACCATCTGAGGCATGGGATCGCTTGGAGGCTAAATTCTTGGACCTGGTCCAGGGTCGCAGGACAGTTCGAGAGTATGAGGAAGAATTCAATCGACTCAGGCGTTATGTGGGTAAGGAGTTAGAGGATGAGTCAGTTCAGGTTCGTCGGTTCATAAGAGGTCTCAGGGTCGAGCTCCGAACCTATTTCTCAGTCCGCACCTTTCACACCGTTTCTGAGTTGGTTGAAAGGATGGCCATGTTGGAGTCTAACCTGGCGGAGGAAGCGAAGCTAAAACCTAGGAGCCAAGTGGTTTCTAGTGGTCATAGTGGTGACCATAAGAGAAAGAGAGATCAGGCCGAAGAGGTCAAGTGTTAGGCCTGGGTGACCTAAGTGTGGAAGACACCATGGAGGTGAATGCTGGAGAGCGATGGGATCTTGTCTCCGTTGCGGAAAGATGGATCACTCAGCCTGTGGTTGTCCTAGGAAGGAGCCAGGGGCGAGTGTTGACACAAGGACTTGCCATTACTGTGGTAGGAAGGGGCATCTCCGTAAGGACTGTCCTAAGCTCTCAACCGGGTCAGGAAAGAACCGTGGGGAGGTTATCAGGCCGGACCGGAACCGTGGGCAGACATCAGCTCCGCGTGTGTATGAGCTGTCCAAGGATGTGACAAGGCTGGACCATTCCAAGCGATCTCTGGTAATAAATCTGATCTTGCTCTTTTTCAATTAAGTATAATTGCATGGTACGGAACTTAGAATGGTTAGACACTTAGACTGGGTCATGTGTAAGGACCCTAAGTATTGGTGGTGTGGAAATACACGTACTTTTCAATACTGGAGCTACACATAGCTTTGTGTGTCCATGGATGCTCGGAAAGGGGTTGTTCCAGTTGGGAACGGGGGATTGTCATGGGGTAGTGAATGCGGCCGGTATGCAAGTAATGAATTCACTGGGGGTGATTCAGGACATCCCAGTGGTGATCCAAGACAGGGTCATGTCTGTTGATCTTGTGGTAGTCCACCTAAAGAATCACGAGGTGATATTAGGCATGGACTAGCTTGGAAAGAATCAGGCCACTCTAGAATGTCATCGAGGGCGAGTGCAGTTTGAGAGTGGGTGTGGTTCCCCGATCATGTTCCAAGGTATCATCCGATCTCTGGATGCTTGATTGTGTCAGCAATCCATGTTGAGAGGATGCTTAGGAAGGGTTGTGAAGCTTATATGGCCACAATCGCCACTAAGGAGGTCGTAGGGGGTGGTGACCCGGAGGGAATACCGCTGGTCCGGGAGTTCCATGATGTGTTTAGGGCACTACAAGGCATTCTCCCTGATAGGTCGGACCTATTCATAATAGAACTGGAACCAGGGACGGTTCCCATTATCCAAAATTCCCTATCATATGGCTCCTTCTGATATGGCCGAGCTAAAGAAGCTACTTGAGGAGTTTCTGGATAAGGGTTTTATTAGACCTACTGTATCACCTTGGGGAGAACCAGTTCTTTTCGTGAAAAAGAAGGATGGTAGCTTCAGATTGTGCATTGACTATCGAGGGTTGAACTGGGTGACTGTGAAAAATAAGTACCCATTTCCTCGGATAGATGATTTGTTGGATCAACTCAAGGGTGCAAAGTGGTTCTCCAAGATTGATTTGGCTTCAGGGTATCATCTGATCCCAATGAACCAAATGATGTCAGGAAGACAACCTTCCGGACAAGGTACGGCCACTATGAGTTTGTGGTCATGCCATTTGGACTGACCAATGCACCAGCAGCATTCATGAAGATGATGAATGGAATCTTCCGAGATTTCTTGGATGAATTTGTAATCATCTTTATAGATGACATACTTGTATATTCCAAGAGCAAGGAAGACCATGAGAGGCATCTAAGGACAGTGTTGGAACGGTTGAGGGAGCAGCAACTATTTTCCAAGTTGAGCAAGTGTATTTTTTGGCAAAGAAGTGTTAGTTTCCTTGGGCATATCGTGTCCGACCAGGGAGTCTCAGTCGATCCGGGAAAGATCAAGTCTATCCGGGACTGGCCTCGACCCAAGAATGCTATGGAGGTTAGGAGCTTCCTAGGTCTTGCTGGGTATTACAGAATATTTTTCATGGGGTTTTCAAGTTTGGCTCAACCCATGACACGACTAACTGGCAAGGATGTGAAGTTTGTATGGTCAGAGGAATGTGAGAGGTGCTTCTCTGCACTGAAAGATATGGTGACCAGTGCACCTATACTTTTTGTTGCCTGAGGCTAACCAACCATATGTGGTATACACAGACGCCTCTATCACGGGACTAGTATGTGGACTGACCCAACATGGGAAGGTCATTACTTACGCATCTAGGTAATTAAAGAAGCATGAGGGAAATTATCCAACCCACGACCTGGAGATGGCCGCGGTGGTGTTTGCCCTCAAGATATGGCGATCATACTTGTATGGTGCCAAGGTTCAGAACCACCCACAATAGTCTCAAATATATCTTCACTCAACCAGAGTTGAATTTGAGACATAGGAGATGGATGGAGTTTGTGGCAGATTATGATTTGGACATAGCTTACCATCCGGGTACGGACAATCTAGTGGCTGACGCCTTGAGCCGGAGGAGAGCTGAGGTATCTCAGCTGAGAAGGAAGCAGATGTATTGGAAGGTTTGGTTCAGTCATTGCACATGAACACACTGGCCAGCGAGGACGAGCCATTGGGTTTAGAGGCAGTAAACCAGGCTGACCTCCTTACCAGGATCAGACAAGCACAAAGCTCGGATGAGAACCTCCAAAAGGTTGCTTTGAATGATAAGACGGAGTAGCAAGTAACGCAAGATGGTACGATCTTGGTCCATGGAAGGATCATTGTTCCAAGTTTCAGGGAACTTAAGGAAGAGATTATGAGGCAAGCTCATAATTCTAAGTTCTCTGTTCACCCCGGGTTGAACAAAATGTACAAGGACATCAAGAGATATTACCATTGGGTTCGAATGAAGACTGATGTGGCTGAGTGGGTGGCTAAGTGTCCCACTTGCCAACTGGTCAAGGCTGAGCATCAAGTGCCTAGTGGGCTGCTCCAGAACCTACCTATCCCAGAGTGGAAATGGGATCACATCACCATGGATTTTGTGTCCGGTTTTCCTATGACCAGGAAACAGAAGGATGTGGTTTGGGTAGTGGTGGATCGCTTGACCAAGTTAGCCCATTTCATACCCATCAAGAAGACTGATGGTGTGGAACCATTGGTACATATCTACATGGATGAGGTGGTACGTCTACATGGTGTACCAGCCAGTATTGTTTCAGAGAGAGATCCTCGATTCACATCTTATTTCTGGAAAGCTTTCCAAAAGGCTTTGGGAACAAGAGTGAACATGAGCACTGCCTATCATCCACAAACGGATGGTCAGTCGGAGAGGCATATCCAGACATTGGAGGACATGCTAAGGGTGCGTGTCTTGGACTGGGGTGAGTCTTGGGAGAGACACTTGCCTTTGGTGGAGTTTGCATACAACAATAGCTTTCACACAAGCATTGGTATGTCCCCATATGAGGCGCTTTATGGGCGGCCTTGTAGGACACCATTATGCTGGACCCAAGTGGGGGAGCGCAGCATGATAAGACTTGAGATTGTGGAAGAAGCCACTGAGAAGATCAAGTTCATTAAGTACAAGACGAAGGAGGAAATCACCACAAGAGTTACGCAGATAAAAAAGAGAAAGCATGTGGAGTTTGAGGTGGACGACATGGTTTATCTCAAAATGGTCACTCTTAAAGGCCGGAGAGAGTATAAGGTCGAAGGAAGTTCGATCCAAGGTACTTGGGTCCATTCCGGATCATAGAAAGAGTTGGGGCGGTGGCTTACAAGCTGAACCTGCCAGCGGATATAGATGCATTTCATAATGTATTCCATGTATCTCAACTAAGGAAATGTCTTTCAGAGAAAGACATTGTCATACCTGAGATTCCATCTGATCTAGGCACGAACCTCACATTAGAAACAAGGCATCTTTGGATTATAGGCAGGATGGAAAAAGCAATGAGAAGAAAGACCATTCCAATGGTCCTAGTCGTTTGGGAGTGCAGTGGTCATGAGCAAGTCACATTGGAAACAAAATCAAGGATGAAGGCTAATTACCGGGAGTGGTTTAGTCAATTTGACATGGAGGCAATTCTAGGGTCGAATTCGAGGACGAATCCATCTCAAGTGTGGGAGACTTGTCATGTCCCTGATTCTAGATAAGGCCTTAAGGCTCAGCCATGGTGCGGGGAAACGCACCATTCAGGTCATAAGACCTAAACACAAGCGTATCATGGTTGAATAAGTAGGTTAATGGTATCAGAAGGCTGAGACTTAACCAAAACGAGGTATAGGCGAGGGAAAGAGAGCTGGACGAGTGTTAGGGCAGCTGGGCGATGTGGTAAACCAGCACGACCAAGCTAGGTGAGGTGTGGTGCAGCTCGATGTAGCTCCCTAAAGTGTGGGTCAGGTTCAGTATCTGGAGTACTAGCTCACTCAGCTGGGGCAGCTAGAAACCAGCTCACCTAAGCTCAGTGGAGTGCTTGGGTAGCTCGACCAGCTAGGTCAAGCTCAGTACAGCTCAGTATAGCTCACACAAACTTAGGTCAGCTCTAGTAGCTGGACTACTAGCTCACTCATTTGGAACAGCTAGTAACCAGCTCATCTCAGCTCGGTGGAGTGTTGGGTCTTGACCATGGGGCTCAAGTCATGGGCGGTTATGAGGCTGGCCATGTTGCCCAAGGGGATACAATGGGTTTGTGGGCTTGGGAAAGGAGGCAAGGCATGTGGGCAAGCCTTATGGGCATTTTTTCGATCAGCCCAAAAGGAAGAAGGGGCAGTTAGAGGCAGTTGTGGCGAAAGGGTGAGAGTAGTACCAATTGTACCCATTCGGCCACCAAGTCATGCATGTTCTCCCAGGCAGTATTGGCCAACTTTTCTCTATAAATACAGACCCTTGGGGTCGAGATTTCACACAATTTCCAGAAGGGAGAAATCTGCCCAATTCGTGAGAGAGAAAAATAAAGAAATAGAGAAGAAGTGCGATCAAGGCAAGGCCGTGTGTGGGGTGATTTGTTTACAAACAGAAGTTGGTCCATGTGAAGTGGATTTCGATTGAGGATGGGAACCAGAGGCAAGGAGAAGGATCTGGAGAAGGGCATGAGAACACCAGAGCGCACGCCCAAGGTGAGTGGTTTGGTCTGATCCAACCTTCTTAGCCGCGGTGGAATTCCGTGTGGGCTTTAGACGGTTTGGTAAGGCCAGAACCATCTCTTCTCTTTTCCTTACTGATATATCTCTGTTCCTCTATATTCTGGTTGTGTTTGATGGTTCAGACTCAGTGGTACCGTACCAAGGCTTGGCCGGTCCTAGAACATAGTCCTTGGCCTTGTCCGGACTGATCATGGTTGGAATCAATGTGGTCTAAGTGGATTGACCGGATTTCGATCATGGGGATCTCTTAGTGGGGATTTATCAGGAGTGTTAGAGAATTTTAATTAGTTTTTGGAGCATGTTTAGAAGAGTTCATTTTTGGACCAGAACATAGGTAGTCCATGGTATGGTTTGGCCGATGGTTTAGATCACATTAGATCAGACTGCCCACGTGTTGGTTAAGTGATGATGGTTGTCTTAGATGGTTGTTTGAGTATGGCCGTGAGGTTATGAACTGATTGGTTAGTTTATGGAACTTAGTTAAGAGAACCGAACCATGCAATATTAGTTATGCTTGTTAGGATATCAGATTGTACTTACATGTGTGTGTTGTGATGTGTATGGTTTCAGGATCTGACTTGGATCGTGGTAAGGCTAAGGAACCATGAATAGACGAGTGAAGATGTGTGGTGTATGGGTAGATCGGGTTAGGAATGAACTTATGATAGCCTATTGTGCAAACTAAACCTATGTATTGAATCACAAGTTTATATCTATACAATGACTATTTCTTTCTATCTAATCTTAGATGTTTTTAGTATTTGTATTAATCGAATTGAATGAACCTCATCTGATTGAAAATGACTTAGTAAAATATAGGTCATAACATGAAATAGAACAATCTAGTTTAGATAAGTAAGGCTGTGGATCGGGTCTTACAAAAACTCCTCTTGAAGATGGCTACTATATACTGCGAGAGGGGGAGTTTGAGGACACTCCATTTGATGATGTCAAGAAATATACAAGGATGGTTGGGAAGCTCATATATCTGACTATCACAAGACCAGACATGTCCATTTCTCTGAACCAAGTCAGTCAACACATGCAAACGACTAAGGTTCACCATTGGAACATGGTGGAGAGGATTGTCACATACTTAAGGGAGGCTCCTGGTCCAAGTGTATGGATGGGGTGCAATGGAAGCACAAAAATTATGGGATATTGCGCTGCTGATTGGAAAGGAGATATGGTTGATATTGCATATTCATTGGAGGCACCTTGCTGACTTGGAAGAGCAAGAAGCAGAAGGTTGTATCATATTCTAGTGTTGAGACAGAGTATAGAGCTATGAGGAAGCTCACCAATGAGTTGATATGGATCAAGGGCTTGCTTGGGGATCGAGACTACATCATCAATAACAATGCATTGTGACACTCAGGCTGCCATTCATATTGCCAGCAACCCGTTCTTCCATGAAAGGACCAAACATATTGAAGTAGACTACCACAAGGTTAGACAAGCTGTGGATAACAAAATCACCCTCCCTTGTTACGCAAGAAGTGTAGACCAATTAATTGACATCTTCACCAAGGCAGGAAGTAGCAAAGTATGTGAATTCATCAACTTTAAGTTTGTACTCATAGACTATAAGTTTTAGAGATTCCGAGAGATATTAATGGAAGAACATGATGAACAAACTGAAGAACATGAGAGAGGAAAACTTATTTCGTGGACAGAAGAATAGAGAGAGAGTAAAGTATTTTCCTTGCTTTAATAGGCTATGGGAACACCCCATTTATAGGGAAACAAGAGTACGTGTCGACAGAGACAATAAACAAAAAAAGAAATGCACCAGAACAAGACAACTTGGCTCAACCAGCCAAGGTGAAAGTGACAGGACCTAAATGGTCCCAATGATTCAAATCCTTAACCAAACATGTGACTTCTGCCTCCCTTCTGGTTCCTCAACTTCCCTTAAAGCTTGGCAAGTCTAATTGGAGTCTCTAGTTAAGGTAACTTAAATTCTGATCCTATTATCCATTTTCCTTTTGTTGCACACCAAGTTAGGTCAAGGTTGTACGGACAACCTTGTACCACAAGTTTCACCTGATTATTATTCCTTCTTCTGATTGCATTGCCATTTATCTCTTCATGCCTTCATGTCATTACAGTCCATACTTTCTTCTTTCTCACTGATGAATGCTTTGTTTTCTCTACACTGATCTGCTTCATTTTTTCTTCATGTCAACACTCCCCCTTAAGCTTGACTATAGAGACTGGTCAAACTTGGAAGCCATGAAGCATTCCCTCATTAAAACCTCAGCTAGGTAAAATCACTTTGGAGAAAAACCAAGCCAAGGAAAAAGAGTATAACACTTCATGGAGGGGATATCAGTGACATGTGAGGTCTATGAGTCCAAGTTTTGGATGAATGAACTCACAGACTTTAGTACTCGCAGCCTTAGTGAAGATATCATCTAGTTGGTCTTCACTTCTTGTATAGCATAGTAGGATGATCATTTGCTCCACAGCCTGCCTTACCTTATGACAATCCACTTCGATGTGTTTAGTCCTTTCATGGAACACATTGTTGGATGCTATATGTATTGCAGCTTGATTGTCAAAATTCATTGTGATTGGTGATGGTGTCTCTATACCCAAATCCTTGAGCAGGTTCTTGATCCAAATGGGTTCACTAGTGAGCTTCCTCATTGCTTTATATTCTGCTTCAGCACTTGAGCAAGATACCATCTTTTTCTTCTTGCTTTTCCAAGTTACCAAATTGCTTCCAATAAAGGTACAATAGCCGGTTGTGGACCTCCTGTCCACTCTATCTCCATCCCAATCAGCATCACAATACCCCCATAATCTTTGTGTTGTTGTGGCAACCCATCCAAACTCCTTGTCTTGGTGCTTCTCTTAGATACCTTAGGATTCTCTCCACTATGTTCCAATGGTGAATCTTGGGAGCTTGCATATGCTGTCTAACTTGGTTGACTTTAAAGCACACATATGGTCTGGTGATGGTGAGGTAGATGAGTTTCCCAACCATCCCCCTATAGTGCTTGACATCTTCATAGGCTTGTCTTCAATCTCCCCCTAATGTAATACTTTGTAGCCATCTTCTAGTGGAGTTTTGGCTGCTCTTCCACGAAAGTCACCTGCCTCACTCAACAAATCAAGTGTGTACTTCCTTTGGCATAGGAACTGCCCCTCTTTGGATCGACATATTTCAATCCCTAAGAAGCACTTTAACTCACCCAAGTCTTTGATATCAAATGCAGATTTAAGAAAGGATTTAGTTAAGAAGATACCTTCCTTATCACTTCATGTGATGATGATATCATCTACATACACTAAGAGTACCATAATTCCTTATTGGCTGGTTAGTGTGAAGAGGGTATGATCAGCTTCAGATTTTACAAAATCTCTCCCATTTAGAGTGATGCTGAGTTTGTAATACCAGGCCCTTGGTGATTGCTTTAAACCATAGATGGCTTTCTTCAGTCTAAGAACATTTCCAGGCTTGACAAGATGTTATAGACCAGAAGGCGGTCTCATGGAGACCTCATCTTCAAGTTTTCCTTGTAGAAAAGCATTCTTAACATCCATTTGCCATAGATCCCACTCCAAGTTAACTGCCAAAGATAGGATGATCCTTATGGTGTGTAGTTTGGCGACTGGTGCAAAAGTATCAAGGCAGTCTTCTCCATAGGTCTGAGTAAAATCCCTTGCCACTAGCCTTGTTTTGCGCCTCTCCACTGTACCATCAGCATTGTACATGATTGTGAAGATCCAACGGCTTATTACAGCTTTCTTTCCTTTGGGAAGCTCCACTTCATACCAGGTATCATTGACAATCATTACATTTGTCTCACTTCCAACTGATTCTCTCCACTCCTTATGCTCCATAGCTTCCTCATAAGACCTTGGAATGTATTCCTGGTCCAATTCTCCAATGAAGACTACATGGTCCTGAGGCTACTGAGCTAAAGAGAACGCAGCTTGTATAGGATGTGCTACTGCTTGGGAATTGAAGTACACCCTTGTGACAATCCAATTACAAGCTGGTTGTCTAATTCTGGTACTCTTCCTTAGTGGTGGTTGTTCTTCTGCATGTGGTGCTTCCTCTTCATCATCTGAAGACTTATTTTCATTTAACACTGAACCCTCTTGTTCTTGTTGCTCAGCTTGATCATGAGTTGTTGCTGATGTATCCTGTTGTGGCTCAGCTTGCTTGTTATTTCTCCCCCCCCCCCATCATGGTCAAGGTGAGGAACCTCAATCTCATTAGTATTTGACGCAGCTTCAGTAGATGGTGTTGAGTCCCTCCTGGTGCCCTCTGGTTCAGTCTCCACCCTTGCTTCAGGCATAATTACCCCCAAGACTTTCCATCAAACGCTTAAGATTGCTTGGTCTATCAGAGACTGAATGAGATAGATTTTCCAGGTCATCCCAACTTTTGTCATCATAATAACCTCTGGATTCTAAAAACTTCACATCCCTAAACACCATGACTCTCCTAGTCTCTGGTGCATAGCACTTGTAACCCTTTTGGTTTGGAGAGTAC
The DNA here is from genome assembly GCA_905132885.1 of Moricandia moricandioides. Lineage (NCBI taxonomy): Eukaryota > Viridiplantae > Streptophyta > Magnoliopsida > Brassicales > Brassicaceae > Moricandia > Moricandia moricandioides. The sequence goes on along the minus strand of CAJHQQ010000653.1, from coordinate 146,169 downwards.
CCAATGAACATTTCCCTTGTACTCTTAGCCTCTAGCTTGTTCTTTTGCTCTCCTGGTATCAAAACAAAACAAAGACACCCAAACACACCATATGATCTATAGAGCGTCTGGTTTTGTTGAGTACCTCAAAAGGAGAGTGATCTTGTAGGCATCTGGTGGGAATCCGGTTAATCAAATAACAGGCTGTCAAAACTGCATCTTCCCAAAACCTTTTGGGTACACTCGTATGGAACATCATGCTCCTGGCCACCTCCATTAGATGTTTATTCCTTCTTTCAGCTACACCATTATGTTGAGGTGTGTATGGGCAGCTTGTTTGATGGATCACCCCATGCTTTGCTAAGTGTTATTTAAATGCATTGCTTGTGTATTCCCCTCCATTATCTGATCTAAAAATGTTTATCTTGGCATTGAAATGGTTAGATACATAGCTCTCAAAATTTATAAAAGCTTCTAAGCCCCTATCTTTAGATTGCAACAGTGTGATTCATGTGTATTTAGACTTCTCATCTATGAATGTCACAAAGTATCTATGATGTTCTCTAGATGCACATGGATCAGTCCAAACATTAGAGTGAATGAGGTCAAAGCAATTTTCATAAATAGTACTTGATCTAGGGAATACATTTTTGCATTGCTTGCCTAAGATACAAGCCTCACAAGCACTCTTAAAGGAAATACTAGGCAGCATGATGTTCAAGGCACGAGAATGGGGATGTCCTAATCTAGCATGCCACATTACATCTTTAGGTAAATTAAAACTTGAATTTAAAGCATAAGATAAGACAGATGCAAGCTTGGTGTCTTCAAGAAAATACAAGTCTCCCTTGGTCACACCTTTGCCAAGCAACCTAATAGTTTCAATATCCTGAAAGTAGACATCATTAGGAGTGAAGGTAACCTTGCAATTTAAGTCATTGGTTGCTCTCTTAACTGATAACAGGTTGGATGTGAACCTCAGCATGTAAAAAGCTTTAGAATATTTTTCAAATAACTTAAGATCACTTATCCCTTTAATTGGTACTCTTTGTCCATTGGCTATCATAACATTTCCTAAGGCATGAAGTTTATATCACTAATCATGTGGTGACTAGCTCCTCAATCTATAACTAAGGATTTTGTCCATCTAGAACCAGTTAAAGCATTCAAGGAGATACCACTATGTGAAGCATGTAAAGAGGTACCAAGTGTGTTACCAGAGTTTTCCTTGATGATCTTGATGAGAGCCTCAATGTTAAATCGCTTGATGGCTTCATCTTGAGTGGTCCTCAAGGTTGAGCAGTTACTTGATGCTAAGGCCTTTCCCTCACCATTTCCAGGTACATTGGAGGGGCGCATGGTTCCTGGAGTAGATGGTTCACCCATATCACCAGAGAAGTTGGATCTTCCATCATTGTAAGGGGTCCTGAACTTCTGAGGTTTGAGGTGAAGATAGAGGAGCCAGCACTTGTCCTTTCCATGACCCTTCTTCTTGCAATGGTCACAAATCCACACATTCTTGTCTTCAGCCTTAAAGTAACCTTTGTTTGCAACTACTTCAGCTTGGTTTGCTAATACCAAGTCGCCTTTGTTTCCAAAGAGACCTACTGAGCCTTGTTCCTTTTGAATTTGGGCACACACCTCTTCAAGGGATGAAAGCTTCTCACTCCTTAGGATGTGCTTGATTAAGTCATTATAACCAGGATTGAGAGTGAACAGCAAAGCAAAGACTTTGTCTTTCTTTCCTCTCGTTGAGCACATCAGGGTCCACAGTAGCTGGTCTCAACATCTCCATCTCTGCCCACAATGATCTGAACTTCCCAAAATGCTTAGAGAAGTTAGTGTCCTCTTGACTGAGATTGTTGATGGCTTTCTTGATCTCAAACACCCTACTTATGTTGGATATGTTGCCATAGAAGGAGTAAGCTTTCAAGATTGAGGCTTCAAGGCTGTTCTGAATGATAGATAGCACCATGAGGTCCTCCTGACCCCTCTTTCCATCTTCATCAGCAACAACCACCACTTCTTTGTCGTCCTCTCCTAGGATGGTCTTCTTTGAGGTCTTGCCTTCAAAAACATGTTCCCAGAGTCCTCTGCCTCCAAGAGCAGTCTTGGCAAGCCTTGACTACAGTCGATAGTTAGCTCCCTTAAGAGTAACTGCAATCACAACCATTTTTGAGTTTTCCATCAGAAACAACAAGAACAGCTCAGGAACAGCAAGAACAGCTCAAGATTAGTTCAAGAACAGAGGGAAAAAGACAAGGATTTTCGAAAATAATAAGAGTAAGGAACTAGATTTGGGGAATAGAAGAGAGAATAGTGAAGAGAATAGGTTTCAGGAGCTTATTTTCTCTGATACCATATAAGTTTAAGAGATTCAGAGAGTTTTAATGGAAGAACATGATGAACAAACTGAAGAACATGAGAGAGGAGAGCTTAATTCGTGGACAGAAGAATAGAGAGAGAGAGAGAGTAAAGTGTTTTCCTTGCTTTATTAGGTTATGGGTACACCCCATTTATAGGGAAACAAGAGTACATGTCGACAGAGACAATAAACAATAAAGAAATGCACGAGAACAAGACAACTGGGCTCAACTAGCCAAGGTGAAAGTGACAGGACCTAAATGGTCCTAAGGATTCAAATCCTTAACCAAACATGTGACTTCTGGTTCCTCAACTTCCCTTAAAGCTTGGCAAGTCTAATTGGAGTCTCTAGTTAAGGTAACTTAGTTTCTGATCTTATTATCCCTTTCCCTTGTCTTACACACCAAGTTAGGTTAAGGTTGTACGGACAACCTTGTACCACAAGTTTCACCTGATTACTTTTCCTTCTTCTGATTGCATTGCCATTTATCTCTTCATGCCTTCATGTCAATACAACCCATACTTTCTTCTTTCTCACTGATGAATTCTTTGTCTTCTCTACACTGATCTGCTTCATTTCTTCTTCATGTCAACATAGACCTCACCTCTCACTGACGTTCCTAACATGAAGGTTTCTACTCTTTTTTCTTAGTGTGCTTTTTTCCCACTGGGTTTTGCACATTAAAATTTTAATAAGGTAAGTTCTTCATGATTCCAAGCTTGACTAGTCCCTATGGTCAAGCTTGAGGGAGAGTACTGAGATGAAGAACCAGAGATAAGAAGAGGAAGGGACAAGAGAAGCCAAAGAGATCAACAAAATCATGTGCTCGAGATACTTGAGAAATAAGTCTATCCGTATAATCTTGGATCACAAGTAATCAACTCTAACCTAAATTGCCTTGGGAAGCAAGGGAACTATGGGAAGTCCACCATAAGGTGTTCAAGAGCTAAGGCACCATTGGGAGAGAGTTTGACCTAATTCAAATTCAAATTCAAATTGGGAGTAGTCACATGCTCTGGTTAATGAGAAATAGTTGTTAGGACATGTCTCTTTTTCTGGAACTAGACAAATTATTTTATATTACTTTTCTTTGTTTATTATTTCAGTTACTATCATTTATCTCTTTCTGAACTCTCTATATAAGTAATGTCAAAGCAAGTAATAGAATTAAGGAGAATAATCTCCTTTCTCTCTAACTCTCCAATTTTTTTCCACTCTCTTCTCTCTCTTCTTACTCTGTCCAGAAACATAATGTCTTGTTCTTACTATGTTTTTCATTATTCTTCGCACAATCTCACATAAACTCAACTATTCTCTTCTATTTTTTCATACTTTCACAATTTGGAGTGTGCAAGTAATCCTTTAGTTGGGTCATTTACTGATAACTTGGAGGACAATTTATCATTGATATTCGATCAAATGAATTCACTGGAAGACCACTTGGCTGCTTCATCTTTCTGGATTGTCTAGTATATATGGAAGTCAAGGAATGAATTTCGCTTTGGTCACCCTAGCGTTCATCCAAATGAGGATCCAAGCGTGCTTTAGATGCTAATTCGGAATGGTATGCCAATTGTGTTGCTGAGTATAGTACTGAGACAAGGATGCAAATGCCGGATTCAGGATGGAAACCTCCTCCTAATGGTTGGATCAAGTGTAATTTTGATAGTAGCTATCGTCATGATCAAGAATTTTTAGGGATGGGGTGGATTGTTAGAGATGAAAAAGACTCTTATTTAGCTTCAGGATTGGCTAAAATCAGAGGTGTTTCTTCAAGTTTGGAAGCAGAAGCTAGTGGTTTCTTGTTTGTTTTACAACAGATGTGGAGTTTAGGTTGGAGGAAGATTTGGTTTGAAGGGCATTGCAGTCAATTAACTGCTTTGATCAATTTAAAATAGAATGATGTTCAAGTTGGAAGTATTACTCACTGGATGTCACTTTTACCACTCTGTTCGTTGGATCATGTTAATCGGCAACGCAAACAAGCTGCAGATACTCGAAGAAAAGTTTAGAGTTTTCAAGCTTTTGTTTTGTATTTAATGTTCCTCCAATTTGGATGAGGGACTATTTGTATCATCCCTACACTATTTGAAGTAATAAAATCATAGTTGTTCCACAGAAAATGAATCTCTTTAAAAGCACAGTTTTAAAAGTCGATTGTTTTATATAGGGACATTTTCCTATTTATCTCTACAAATTAAGATAAAATTAAGAAATAACCTTTTTAACTAACAAGAATTTATTTACTTATTTAGTCGTAATTAATATAATACGAGGGAGAAACAAGTGCTAGTTCACTGAGGAGAAGAAGAGTCTCATGTGATATAAACATAAACTAAGAAACTAAAAGAAAAGGGCATATACACATGCCATACTTCTAAATTACACAATTTTATGGTTTCAATAAATAAATAAATATATATGTCAGATTTTTACCAATAACTTACACTTTGCAAGAATCAGAAAGTTGAAGGAACTCTCATATGGATTTTAAAATTACCAACCGACACAATTCGTTTAACAATGATATGCAAAAACGTTATATTCTTGTGAAATGTAAAAATGCATATTATTATGTATGCTAGACATAATTTTAAAAACCTTTTAAGTGTCTGGAGGGTTTCAAAGTAATATAATACTAAAACGTATTCAAACAAAGGTGCAAAAGAAAATGTTTATATAGGGATAAAAAGGAGTTTATATTTTAAGGAATAGAAGTAAGCAAAGAAGTTTTGTTGTGAGAAGAAGAAACAAAGAGGATGCCCTGTATGCAGAGAAAGTTTCCAATAATAACAATAAGTTGAAAATAGTTGTACTAAAGAAGAACAGAGAAGAGACCTGATAAAGAAAAAATGTGCTGACCAGGTTTTGATATTTTAAAGTAGTTGATGTTTTTATATTTCAATAAAATTGTTAATTTTATCAGAAATTGTGTAATTAATAATATATTTATAATCAATTTTATAATTGGTTAATAATTTTTAATTTATATTTTAATCTATATTTTAATCATAATTTTTAGATTAAAAATTCAGTTTTTAATAATAAAATTTCAAATATACTAGAGTTATAATTATTAGGAATAAATAGAAGAAATAAAAAGAAGAGAGAACTGATTGTTAAGAAAGTAAGAGAAAAAAAGTGGTGGGCGAGGGAGGGGTCGTAGTGTCAGAAAAGAAAGAAGGAAGAAGGGGTCACGGGTTTGCCTTGAAAGCCCCTTTTTATTTCTGTATTTCATTTTAATTTCAGACACATATTCCCCTCCATCTTCCATTAATCGAGGTTGCTAACTTGCAAAAGTAATATTTATTTTCACACACACTTTTTATTTAAATCTTCTTTCTTTTTACATCCCTTTGATTCGATCCAAAATTTAAAGTAAACTTTCAGAACTTTTATTTTAATTTAAGACTTTTTATATGCATTTGGTTGTTATTTATTTTATTCTTCTTTCTAATAGTTCGATGTATTACTCTAAGACGGTTCGATTTTAACAATATTATTTACATATTATATTTTCAAAAGATTATTTACATATTTACAAGTTGAGACTTTTACAATCGGTCGAAAAAGTCTTTGTTGTGAATATTTATGAACACCTATTAGAATGTCTTCATATTTGCTAAATGATTGCTGTTGCACTTAAAACATGTTATGGCTGAGAAGATGGTTCAAAACAAATTAAAACTCAATATAATATGAAAAATAATTTCCTTTTAAAGTCTAAATTATTTTTAATAATTTCAAACCGTGTGAAACTGTCAATAAAGTAGTGAAAGTTTTGATTTTTCTTTGAAGACATACATATTGAAAAACTGCCATGAACAGTGTTCGACATTTTTGTAGCGGTCAATTAACAGCGTTTGCAAAAATAAGTTGATTATAATTAAAAATTGATATTATGCCACGACAACTAAGTTTCTGTAGTAAAACTGATCTAACCTATATTAGGATCTGTGAACTCAGTAGAATATATTTTTAATTTTTTGAAAGTGCTAATTATTAGAGGGTCTATGGAGACATGCTATGTGGGCAGATTACATATTCAACAACGGCTATTCTGACATGATATAGTCTTTGAAACCTATATATATTGCCATTTTCTTCATGTTCTTTGTTTCATGGTGTCAAGACAAACATATTTTCTTGTAATCAATTGAAATATATAATTTTACAGCAAGTGACAATGCGCAAATGATAATTTCTCACTGGTCATTCAAAAGTGACAACTACGATGGTTGGGCTACCTAGAGTAAAAAATACAAATCGAATTTGGAGATAATGTGATCTTCCAAAATATGGTGCATCTAAGCTTGAAGACTACTGTTAGATCAATCAATACCAAAATATTGTATTTAAACAACTAGATCCAACACTATTATGGGATGATATCGGCAGACAGTCTTATCGTTATGGCTAAGACTAATTAATAGTAGTTACACATGTGGACAAATAGACAAATAGACATGTGGACAAATATAAAATAGAAAAACAAAAATAATGTTTCTTAGTTAAAACCATAAAATACATCTCTTATCCGGAAAATTTTTTTAAAAAAAAACAAACAAATAATGTTAAGAACACCACGTTAAAAGACTCAAGTTAATCGTGTTCTCACTACTGAGTACTATAGTACCGCCTCATCTCTCTCTCTCTCTCTCTCTCTCTCTCTCTCTCTCTCTCTCTCTCTCTCTCTCTCTCTCTCTCTCTCTCTCTCTCTCTTCTCTTTCGATAATGGCGATGTTGGTGGAGAATAGCTATAGTTACGGTGATGAAGGCACAACAGAAAGGATACAGTTGATGGTGGAAGGTCAAGGCAATGCGGTTCCTGCTCCGTTTTGACAAAAACATATCAGCTTGTTGACGATCCCACCACGAATCATGTTGTTTCTTGGGGAGATGATGACACTACTTTTATCGTTTGTCGTCCACCCGAATTTGCTCGTGACCTTCTTCCTAATTACTTTAAACATAACAACTTCTCTAGCTTCGTTCGTCAGCTCAACACTTACGTAAGTCAAACAAAAAATGATGTCATGTTATGCTTCAATGGATCTTGCGTCTAATCTTGTGTTTTATCTCTCTTCCTGATATTGTTTCTAGGGTTTCAGAAAGATTGTTCCAGACAGATGGGAGTGATACAGTAAAATAATACTTCATTCACAAGATCCGTAACATACGATCCAATGTATTCACAAAGAATCGATCTCACCAACCAAGAGTATACACCAGAAACAACTCTAGAGCTAAGCAAGGGTAATCGAATTACAGAGAGAGTAAGGAAAGTTACAAACTATCTTGATATCTAAAAATGACTTCGTCTCTCTGTTTTTATTCCTCTGTTTTCATCGTAACAACTTTTCCAACTGATTCGCCGTCGTCTAACACGTGTCCTCCAACGGCTCTTCTTATCTGTTTACACGTGTCATCCCTTTCCTATAGCAAATCCTCCCTCCCTAGAGAACCTTGACCACAAGGTTCAAAAGATGGAAACTTCTTCTGCAAGTCATATAAGAACTCCCAAGTGGCTTCTTCCTCTCCCTGATTCTTCCATTTCACTAAAACTTTTGTGGCAGCTCTATCCTGTCGCTTGACCATCTTGTGAGCTAATATCGTCTCAGGTTCCTTAACAAAAACATCAATACTCGTACGAGGTAGATGTTGAGTTGTCTGAACATCGCCCACTAAAACCTTCAATTGTGAAACATGGAACACCGGGTGGATTTGAGATGATGGTGGTAACTCGAGCTTATACGCCACGGATCCACAACGTTCTATAATCTTGTAAGGACCAAAAAACTTCGGTGCAAGTTTGTTGTTCGACCTCATCACTGTCGATTGTTGACGGTAAGGCTGTAGTTTCACAAAAACATAGTCTCCAATTTCGAAGCTCCTCTCAGTGCGATGCAAGTCTTCATTTTGCCGCATCCTATGCTGAGCACGTAACAAATGAAACTGCAGCAGCAAAATCATATCCTCTCGATCTTGTAAAGAACGAGCTACCACTTCCACTTTAGATTCTCCAGGTAAGTAAGGAAGGTGGATAGGAGGTGGTCTGCCATAGACGGCTTCAAATGGAGTTATTTGGATAGCCGTGTGAAATGTTGTATTGTACCAAAACTCTGCCAACGGAAGCCACTTACTCCATAATTGAGGTCTCTCACTCGTCATACAACGCAAGTAAGTCTCCAAACACTTATTGACAATCTCAGTCTGGCCATCACTTTGAGGATGGTAAGCTGTAGAATAGTTCAGTGCCACGCCTTGTAATGTGAAAAGTTCCCTCCAAAATTCACTGAGGAAGACACTGTCTCTGTCACTCACAATGGACTGCGGAAGACCATGAAGGCGATAAACCACATCCAAGAAGGCTTGTGCCACCGTAGCTGCAGAATACGGATGACTCAACGCCATAAAATGAGCTGCTTTGCTCAAACGATCCACCACCACAAAAATAACCGATTTCCCAAATGATTTAGGTAACCCATCAATGAAGTCCATTGAGATATCTGACCAGATAGATGTTGGAATAGGTAGTGGCTGAATCAATCCCAGAGAAGCCACTGTCTCATGTTTGCATCGTTGACAAGTTGTACAGTTGCGAACATAGTGTTGAATATCCTTGCTCATGCCCTCCAATAAAACAAACTCTTTACTCTCTGATGTGTGGCATCACGACCAGAATGACCTGAACTGCAAGATTTGTGCAACCATTCTAATATAGTGTTGCGTAACTGAGTATCAGAAGGGATTACCAGCTTGCTCTTCCGTCGCAATGTATCTTGTTTCCAAGAAAAATGTTTCCTGGAAGCAGGGTCCTTCTTCAATTGTTCAATTAGCTCCTTAATCTGAGAGTCCTTCTCGTAACAGCTCTGTATTTGCTTCATCAAATCACACTCTGTTACAGATAATGCCATATGTAAAACCTCAGATCCTTTAACTCTTGATAGCGCATCAGCGGCTAAGTTATCCTTCCCTTGTCTATACTGAATTTCATAGTCAAATTCAAGTAGTTTTGGCAACCATTGCTGTTGAATCGGTTTGTTAAGTCGTTGCTCAAGCAAGTACTTCAAACTACGTTGATCAGTACGGATGATAAAGTGATCATGAAGCAAATAATGCCTCCACTTTTGCACTGCAAACACCACATCTAATAGTTCTTTTTCATAGATGGATAAGTGGATTTGCTTGCCCTTCAAATGGCGACTTATATAGGCGATAAGATGACCCTCCTGCATCAACACAGCACCTATGCCATTTCCACATGTATCAGTCTCAACAATAACTGCTTTTCAAAGTTGGGAAGAGCTAATAATGGAGCTTCACATAACACCTTCTTCAATTCCAGAAATGCTTTTTGTGCCTCTTCATTCCAAACAAATGATTCTTTCTTTGTCAAAGCTGTTAGTGGCCTTGCAATGCCTCCAAAACCTTTCACAAATCGTCGGTAATAACCTGCTAGGCCCAAAAATCCCCTTAACTGCTTCAGGTTCTCAGGTTGAGGCCAATCCCGTACTGCCTTTATCTTATTAGGATCGGTAGAGACCCCTTGAGCTTCAATGTAGTGACCCAGATACTCCACTCTTGATGTAGCAAACTCACATTTACTTTGCTTTGCATATAAACGGTTCTTCCTCATCAGTTCAAATACTGACTGTAAATTATGAACATGTTGTTCGGCTGAACTGCTATATATCAATATGTCATCGAAGAATATAAGAACAAATCGCCGAAGAAATTATTTAAAGATAGAGTTCATCAAGTTCTGAAAAGTTGCAGGGGCATTTGTCAATCCAAATGGCATGACAAGATATTCATTATGCCCATTGTGTGTCTTAAAAGCAGTCTTGTGAACGTCCTGGGGATTCATCCTTACTTGATGGTAACCTGCCCTCAAATCGATTTTGGAATATATAACTGATCCTCCCAGTTCATCCATCAAGTCTTCGATCAAGGGTATAGGAAATCGATCCTTAATGGTCATGTTATTGAGGTTCTTATAATCCACGCACAAGCGCCAAGAGTTATCTTTCTTCTTGACAAGAACTACCGGAAAAGCATAAGGGCTTGAACTAGTTTGAATTGTTCCAACATCAAGTAAACTCTGAACCATTTTATCAATCTCTGTCTTCTGGTACAAAGCATATCGTTATGGTCTCTGATTCACCGGGTTTGAGCCTTCCAATAAGGGAATCCGATGGTCATGTTTGTCTCGATGTGGTGGAAGTTCTTTAGGTTCTTCGAACAATTCTGCATACGACTCCAACAATGTTTTCAGACCATTGCATTTGCTTTTCTCAACTCCCATTTCCAGCGAATATATGCCCGGACCTTCTACCACATCTCGCTGCTGAACATATATCATGGATATGTTAGCTTTGTCTTCCTTCAATCGTATTTTATCCGACTTCACTTCTCTTACACCAGCTTCTTTAATACCATGTAACACAACCCGCTTGTTCAGGTATTGAACTGCATTTCCAACTTCTTGAAATCCCATGTAATGGAGCCTAACAAAGATAACCATTGTATCCCCAATACCATGTCGCAGTTTCCCAAAGGAATGAGCATCATGTCCTGATGAAAAGTTGTGTTTTGAAATGTCCATTGAAATTGATCGACTCTTCCTTTTACCCTCAACTTTCCTCCATCCGCCACTGCAACACTTGTCATTTGAGGTGCTTGAATATGACATTGTAACTTCTCTGCAATCTCAGGATCCATGAAATTGTGTGTAGATCCTGAATCAATGAGAATATACAGTATCTTCTTACCTTGTACTCCTCTTACTTTCATCGTTCTGTAATTCTCAGTGATACCGGCTACTGCACTTACAGAAATTTGAGCAACATCACCTACTTGCACCTCTTGTGTGTCTCCTTCCAGTGCCTCAAAAAAATCTTCATTATCATCTAACTCCATTGAATAAAGCTGAGTCTTTTTATGCTTTAAGTAATGACCAGGAGTATATTTCTCATCACAGTAGTAACATAAGCCTTTTGCACGACGATCACTCATTTCTTCATGTGAAAGAAACTTCTTTGGTTGCTTGATCACCTCGTTAAGTGTATCATTGCCTTCACTGTTGAATTTTCTAGTATCAGGCGGCTTCTGCAACAACCCTCTAGCTGAATTAACATTGTTATGTGTCTTTCCATTCTGGAAATTTCTCCGTGGATGAGCTGTTTCGTAGAGTCTTTCCAACAACAAACACTCACGGACACACTTAGGTTGAAACATTCTGATATGCATTTGTGTATCAGTGTTCAGTCCAGCTAAATAAGCACTCACCAAATAGCTCTCACTCAGCTTCACTCTAGTACGTATAAGCTCGAATTTTGCATGGTAATCACTGATACCTGCAGTCTCCTGCAATCTCTTCAATTCAGCAATCGGATCATCCAAAACATCTTCAAACCTTTCTTTTAGCAGGACTTTGTATTGCTGCCAATCCTCGATGACATAAGCATCTTGCTCCGATTGAGCTAACGATTGATGCCAAGCTGCTGCCGACAGATCGAAATGGATAGATGCTAATCGAACACGTAAATCCATTGGCGTATTATCGATGCCAAAAAATTCTTCCACCTTGAACAACCACTCTTTAACGTTCTCACCACTGAATCTCGGAAACTCAACCTTCGCTAACCTCGTCATACCAGCATAGTGATGTTGATTACCTTGACGATGGCGATACTGATTTTCGTTCACCTGGTGACCACTCGTCGACGGATTCATCGGATTGCTATTCGTCATTAGCTTAAATGTCTCGATCAATTCTCTTACACTTTCATCAGTGCGCGCATGACGTTCGTTTTGAAACTCGATCGCCTTCTCTAATGCTTCAAAACGACTCAAAACAGCTCCTTCGACCTCACGCGCCGCCGTACCTTTCAACAAAGTTTGAGATCTCGTCTCCGCCATCTTCCGAGAATGCGACTGGAATTTGATACCTTTGATACAGTAAAACAATACTTCATTCACAAGATCCGTAACATACGATCCAATGTATTCACAAAAAATCGATCTCACCAGCCAAGAGTATACACCAGAAACAACTCTAGAGCTAAGCAAGGGTAATCGAATTACAGAGAGAGTAAGGAAAGTTACAAACTATCTTGATATCTAAAAATGACTTCGTCTCTCTGTTTTTATTCCTCTGTTTTCATCGTAACAACTTTTCCAACTGATTCGCCGTCGTCTAACACGTGTCCTCCAACGGCTCTTCTTATCTGTTTACACGTGTCATCCCTTTCCTATTGCAGGGAGTTCGCGAACGAGTTTTTCAAAAGAGGAGAAAAGCATCTACTCTGTGAGATCCACCGGAGAAAAACATCTCAAATGTTTCCAAGCCAACACTCTCCCTTCATGACTCACCATCCCCCGCCACAGATTCCATTCTCCGCCGGCGCTTCTTTCTTCCATTTACCACCGCACGTTGACGCCGACGACCAATACTGGTGCGAATCTCCCCCGCCGACGGCAAGAGTCATACCCACTACCGTGGGGGCACAAGTCATAGCGTTAACGGAAGACAACAAGAAATTACGACGAAGCAACACCGTGTTAATGTCGGAGCTTTCTCATATGAAGAAACTATACAACGATATTATCTACTTTGTTCAGAATCATGTGAAGCCAGTCGCTCCGAGTAACATTTACTTATCCTCTTTCTTACAGAAACAGCAACAACCTCCTCCTCCTATCGATTATTACACTGTCACTAATCTCAATGTCTTGCACTGTCCTCCTACCTCTCAAAGCTCCATTACTGTTCTTGAAGATGACACTAATCATGAGAGTAATATGAGGAAGACGAAGCTTTTTGGAGTTTCGTTGCCTTCTTCCAAGAAGAGATCACATCATTTCTCAGATCAAAGTACCAAAACTCGACTTTTGTTGGATCAGTCAGACCTTGGATTGAATCTCATGACTGCTTCTACACGTTAAAAGTCTATTTTTTTTTTGTGTCAAGTATTCAGCATTATTAGCACTAATGTTGTTTATTTATCAACATCAATCTTTATATAAGACTTTTCTTTTTCTTGTTTGCTTGATTAATAATCTTCTTCTACTGATCGTTTTCCTTATTAACTTTTGTTTGTTTCCAGGAAAATGAGAATGTTCAGTGATATCTAATTTAGATAGCTTCTAGGTTACTTTATGCATTTTTTCTAAGATTTTAATGTGTATTGGACTGCACCGATCTAGTTTATTGATTTCTTTATTTAGTGCTTTCACGTCTTTTCGTTCTTGCTTATGTGTTTGGTTTGTTTTCTGTTTACGGATCCTTCCACGTCAATTTCCTAGTTTCTGGTTTGAAATTTTCAATTTTTGTATTATTGTTGTTTTCCTTCTACTTTTTAGTTATCGAAGTAATTTACTGCGGACAAAAAAATTTAAAGTGTTTGCCCTTGCATGTTCTTTGTCGGCTTTGACTGTTAAAAGATAATTTCCAGATGGGCTACATACATCTTCCATTCATAATTTCCACCGGATAAGTGGTGGGCTTCACCTCAAACTATTAGAATTTGGTTTTGGACCTAACATGAAGACTCTTTACGCCTCTTTGAAAATGGTGATGTAGCTAAAGGTACGATAACATAATAATTTTATTTAGTATTTGAATGCCTAAAATTAGTATCTTTTTAAATTGCTAAGAACACTTATATTTTAGCCGAAAACAAGGGTATAGAAAGCAAAGCGTATTTTTATAAATCAATAATAAAGTGACTATTATAAATCAATAACTCGTTTACTACAAGAAAACATAACGAACTCCGAAAAAAAGTTTCGATACACCAAGTTCTCGGAAAATTTCCAACTACTCAGCGAGAAAATGATGAGAAATTTGCAAGTTCATCAGAAATTTATAGAAATTTTCCAACAAAAAAAAGATTCTCGGTAAATTCTCGGTAAGTTCGTCGAAATTTTGTCAGAAACAATAAGAAATTCTGACAAATACGTATTCTCAGAAATTTCTGGATAATGTTCTCGGAAAAATCTCGGGTTGTACCGACATATGAGCATTCTCGATATCTGGTTGGAGTAGCATCGGAAAGTTGACGGTAATAAAGTAAATTATTTTCTCGGAAAGTTGACAGTACTAAAGTAAGTTATTTTTGTCACCGTAAGATCTTTTTCAATTGAATTTCCAAATAAATGTTCGTCGGAAGTTGTCCGGTACAAGCTCATATTTGTGGTCCACGATCCACTAAGTGTGTTTATTTTAATTGCTTTCTTCTCTCCCTATCTATATTTTATTTTTATTTTCATTTTTATATTTTATTTCCATTTTTTGTTAAGGGGTTTTATCTATATTTACCTTTCTTCTAGGCCCTTCTTTCTTCTCCAGATCTGCACGTCCAATATCCTATCTTCTCTTTCATTTTTGCTGTCATTTTCTTCTCTTACTTGCTTCCATTTTCATCATTTTTTTTTGTTCTCTTTCTTTTTTCTTTTCTTTTCTGCTTAGATCGTCTCTTTCTTTTGTTTCTTTCAGATCTGTGTATTGGTTTTTGAACCAAAGTTCCTTAGACCACCACGCTTGAAGTTGAACTCCTTGCACCACCACAATACATCTCCTTCCACCGCCGCAGCGCTCCCTCCACCTCCACCATCACGGCCAGCTTCATACCCTACATCGGTACCACCGCCCACTACATCGGCATCGTGCACCCTACACCGGCTCAGTTGCACTCTATGCCAGCACCGTCGCACTCTACACCTGCACCGTCGCCTCTACACCGGCACAGTCGCACTCTATTATTTTTACTTTTTTATAGTTTTATATTAAATTTCTTTATTTTTTTGTCAATTATTTAATTTCTTTATATGCAATGAATATTCGGTAATTTTAATTCTATTCTAGTTTTGTTTTTTGTTTTTTTTTAATTAAAATTATTAAGTTATCGGAAGTTTAACGGAGCGTATTTCTCGGAATTGCATTGGAACGGTCCAACCACCTTCCGACAACTGCTTCCGACGCTATTTTTTATCAAAATTTACCGATTAATTTCCGACAAATAGAGTTTCCGAGACTCAAAACTCCGACGAAATTTTGATTGTCAGAAATTTATCAAAAATATCTATTACCGACTAACTTCAGATGAATATGACCATCGGAGTTCACACTTGATTCTTGTAGTGGTTATATATACTAATAAGAAAAGACGTAAGTCTTTAAAATTATGGTTACTGATTATCTTTCTAATATTAAGAATACTAATACTTATGAGAAATAAAGAAATATAAAAGAAGGAAATAAAACTAATGACAATCATAATTTTTAATTTATACTTAATAAAATAAGTATTAAAGCTATTTAAAACATTTATAAATATTTATTTTTGCTATTCTTTCGGGGATGGAAAAGATTCGTTCTTCGAATCTTGATCTTGGTTTTTAATTCCAAAAGATCTTCTAAGAAAAATTTGTCGTCTAATCTTCAATGAACTTCATTACTGCATAACCCAGATTTTGCACCAATTATTAAAAAAACAGATGTAGCCCGAGATTTGCACAAAATTGTTTATTCATGAAATTCTGAGAAAGCTGTGTAATCACGAAATTTGCCAGACCTGTATGCAGAAGGTCTCCTACAGAATCTTGGACTCGCCTGGTTTTTGCACGGACGAGACTTTGCCCGGTTTCGCATGTACCAGATTTTTGAAATGTTTTTCCAGAAAAAGAAAATCGAAAATATTGACATCATTTTCATACACGCCATAGATGGCATCACCATAGATCTCTTGATAGATCTCATTGTTTTCTCTCGAGGAAAGGACTTCCATCCTCAAAAGTCTAGCAACTACACTTCAACATTATTCTAGAATCGAGTTTTGATTAAGAAATCAAAACACCAACTCTGATACCAATTGATGTTTTGGAAGCTACGTTAAACTAAGATAATGCCTTCTTAAATTCTTTGAGAACATTTATATTCTACCCAAAAACAACGATCTAGAAAGAAAAACTTATGTTTTATTAATCAATAATAAGGTGACTATTACAAATCAAGAGCTAAGTATATATACTAATCAGAAAATACCTAAGTCGTTAAGGATTAGGATTGATATACTATGGATTTTACTAGTTTTTAGCCATCCTATAAATCTTATTTAGAGTATTTACATTATGTTCGAGTATATTTCAAACTCTCTTAAGGTATATGTATGTTTTGGAGTATTGTGGAGATCATAGACCAATTTGGAGCTTAAAGATGAAGAAACCCGTAACTTTCAAGAAGTCAAAGTCGACACTAGCGCGAGGCAAGCCAACTTTATTTCCAAAATAGGTCTTGGACTAGAAGTTTCCGCAAATTAGAAAATTGCCCCTAGCCGACTTTTAGAACCAGATAAAAAACTTTTATTATTCTTAGGGTTGTGGGAACCGAAATTCACACTGTCGATTTTAGTTAATGGAGGAAAGCCTAGATTCTTGATTTTCTTTGAGGATCCGGATTCTCTATGTAAACAAAAAAATACAAAAAGAGACAATAACAAAATATTGTAAGCAATTATACATAGGCGTTTTATTGATTAAGATGATATAGTTTACAGAGTTTAACCGAATCGGATGGAGAGAAATTCTTCAATGGTGGAGAACAAAAGAACAAAGCAGTAAAATGTTCTAGGTATTGAATTTGCTAGTCTATCCACCTAGATCCTATGTTCTCCTAAACCTAACAGTAATTTCTTAAGATATAATTTTCAGATTATTTTGCTCCTCGATGTGGCTCTCTTTATATATGCATTCCAGGTCGGTTGTTTTTCCTTTTCTGTCCCCGGTTTGATTTTATTTGTTTGCGGAAATCTTCCTTATCTTCTTAGTCTTCAAGATTATCCTAGAAACTTGACATTTATCTTCTTCTTCTATGAAAATCAAGTAAACCGTCATTGTAGTTTGGCTCATTCTTGTTTAAAATTGTAAGTGGGATTCTACCGCGTTTTAGACCTTTTTGGGTCGTCTTTAGATTTATACGTTTTTAAGATTTCTTTCGGAGAAATCACCTTCCATACAATGTTGGTTTCTTTACTTTTGGTTCCGCGAAGTAGTAAAACTGATCGTATAATTGAGATAACAATGGCGTTGAGTTAACCATCACCGTTTTATACGATTTATTTAAAGTTTTACGAGAGAACAAGTCTTTGCCATTTTATCGCAAAACTTCAACGGAAAATCCAATCAAGACAAAACAAGGATCAGTTTGGTCAGAACTCGAAGGAGAGATCGACTAGGAAGAAATGTTTTCGTCGCCCGTTGGCGGCGAGACCTGGTGAATGTCTTGTCGCCAACCAAGTCTCGTCGCCACTGGGCGATGAGATATGGAGTGTGCTTTATTTCCCACGGGCGACGAGACTTGGAGAGTGTCTCCATTTCTCAGAGATGTTTGAAAGCTTATCCCTTAAGATTTTTCAGAAGTTGTTTCAAACGAGTTTCCTTAATGGATAGCTTAGCAATCTTGGACGTTGATTTCAAGATTACCGTTTTTTGACCCTAAAAATTAACCACCCAGCTCGTAAGTTTCGAGTCCGACTCTTGCGGGCGAGTGATGTGCGTTTAATTGAAAGCTACATCCTAGAGTGCTTTTAAAGTAATTGCAAATTTTGTTGATTTTTTACTACGGAAAAATTCCTATAAGTATTGATCCTTCATTCCTCATTCACTCCACACTTCTCAAACTTTCCATCTTCTCTATGCTTCTCTTTTTCGAGAGATTCTCCAAACCAAGATTTCTTCCTCTCGGGATGAGCGTAGTGACATGAGGGTTTTTATGTATTTCAATGCAAACTCTATCAAATTAACCCTACGAAATACTCTTGCCAAGAGAGGTCAAATTATAGTATTTAGGGATCAAATCCACAAGGAGCACGGACACATAATAAGCTCAATACAATGGCGATTAAGCTAGGAAAATAGATTAATAAGCAGTAATCAAACTATAGTAGATAATTGATTGATTGGTAAGTAAACAATAATAATAAATAGTTAGATCTAGGGTTTCATGCAAGTGGATTATAGAGGATAGAAACTAAGGGTATTAATCATAGAACTCGATATCTAATGTAAAAGATGACCAGCTCTTGCTGCGATTCTAATGTATTGACTAAGTCCGATGTCTCAGCACTCGCTTGTTGACACAGAATGATCGTCGATCGATTGCAATGATCCTGCATCGATCGATGGTCTCTTGAGTCAAGCTATATGACCTAATTCGATAAGTTCACTAAATTAACTAAATCAACTCTCGTTTGTTTCTAGCAACCTAGCTCAACATGATTAATTCTGGTAGTAGAACATGCTCTCGCATGCGCTTAACTATCCTATGATCAAGGTTCTAGTTAACTACTCTAGAACACAAGCAATATACACAGTTTTATAGATAAATCTAATAATCACCCTAGCAATTCTATTGTTTGGCTAATCCATAAATACCATTAATAAACCCTAAACCTAACAAGAGATCTACCAAGATATGATATTTGTCACATAAATCAAAGATGAATAAAATAGATGATAATATAAAACCAAAGGAAGTCCAGGAGGACTCTGAAGGAGTTCCTCCATTCTCTCCTAACCCTGGAACAGTGAATAAAAGAAAACTTTCTAAGAGTAGTCGTCAACAATGTCTTAGAAAACATATACATAGGATTTTAGGTCTTTCATGGGTATTTTGGTAATTTGTGATGGTTTCAGGCCATAAAACAAGCCGGGCCAGTCTTCTAGGATCACTGTCGATCGATACCAAGGCTTTGCTGTCGATCGACACTCATTCATTTTCTCGACAGCTTCCTTTCATGAGGCAGACAAACCACTCTCCAGTAAAACACGCATAACTTTGGCTGTAGGATCCTGATTGACCTCCAAAACAATTACCAATGTCCAATCTCTTCAGCTTTATCACCCTTTTTGTGAAAGCCTCTATAGACTCTTCTCCTTTGTCTATCATCTCAGCAATAAGGAATGCTCGAAGCTTTGCAAATGGCTGCGAGAAGCATCTTCTGCGCACTCTGTACTTCCTGACACCATCTGAGAAGTGGGGAATCAATGATAACCGAGGATCGTCCTTGGTCCTTTTCCTCTTCTTCTTTCCCCCAGAATTTTCTGATCTTGTGGTGACTCCATCAATAATATTTTGACACACTTCAAATTTTTTCTGCTCTGATATGCGGCAGGTGTCGATCGACGCTCTAGTGTTGTTGTCGATCAATGCTCCAATGGTGGTGTCGTTCGATACAACAATTCTGGTGTCGATCGATACTGCTTATGCTGGGCCTTTTTTGACGTCACTTCTATATCTCAACCCTCTCTAGAAGCTATCGCATACATTTGATCATCAAATACCACACTGTAGGAAGCCGAATGCACACTTTTATCTGGTGGAATAGGAAATTCGACCTCTAAAAAAGCGCATGGAACCACAAAATTCATAGTGTCATGTACCCTCTTCACTCTTTTGTGAAAACCAGCAGCTTCTTCTGTGAAGATAGGTGGTCGTAGATGTTCTGGGACAGCAAGGTGTGAAGTGTCAGACTCACGCATACTCTTCCCAACTGGTTCTGGTTCTGGTTCAATCACGTAATATGGTTCGTCTAGCCATGGGTGTGGATCAATATCATAAAGTGGGTGTCGATCGATGATGTTGGGTGGCTGTCGATCGATGATGTTGGGTGGCTGTCGATCGATACTCTCTGATGGGTGTCAATCAATGCCAGATTTTGGTGAAGTTTCCAGATCTGTTCTAGAAGTGTGCTGATCGTGATTAAGCTTCTGCTCCGAGTCCTGAACCAAATCTTCAGGTTGTGCTTCATCCAATTGCTTCAAGATTTCCTCTAGTTCCAATAATGGTGTCGATCGACAACATGGGTTAGTGTCGATCGATGTTGAGATTTTAACGTCGGTCGACGTTGAAGTCTTAGTGTCGATCGATGCAGAAGTCGAATCACTGATATCAGCTTCTTTTACTCTTCTCATCTCTCCATATCCATCTTTTTCTTCTTCCTCTACCATATATCTCAGCATAGATTCCATTTCGATCTCCATATTTGCTTCAGTATCATAGAGAAATTTGGTGAGGAAGGCGTTCGTGATGTCATTCCAGGTAGTGAGAGATCCTGGTGACAACCTCTTGAACCAACATGCCGCTTCTCCAGCAAGAGAGTATGAGAATGGTTTGCAGAAGTAGTAATATTTAGAGA
This sequence comes from Moricandia moricandioides, assembly GCA_905132885.1. Taxonomy (NCBI): domain Eukaryota; kingdom Viridiplantae; phylum Streptophyta; class Magnoliopsida; order Brassicales; family Brassicaceae; genus Moricandia; species Moricandia moricandioides. The sequence goes on along the minus strand of CAJHQQ010000653.1, from coordinate 125,625 downwards.
CTCCATTGCACTTAATGGTCGACGCTAAATCATCGAATGATTCAAGGTGGTTAGTTGGACATTCATGAGGAAGACCATGGAAAGGATGCTGACCCACAAGAGAGATATATGTAGGATTTAGCTCAAAGACATTCCTCTGTGGTGCAGAACGACGCATCGCAGACCTTTTGAAGTAGAAATCCTCAGGCCTGTTGTAGTCTCTAAGTGCCCTTTCTCGTTCAGTCCTAGAATTCACAGTAACAGCAGTAGCATCAGAGATTGCAGTCCCATGTGCATGAATCAATTGCCCTGCACTGTTGCGCTCACGACCTCTTTTGTTCGGTAAGATGCCATTCTTGTCAACACTCAGTTTGAGTACTTTGACCTTCTCTATCTTCTCGCAAATAGTGTCAATCGACAAAGAGTGGTTGGTGTCTATCGACAGTGGGTGATTGTGTTGATTAATGGAGAGTTGTTGGTCTCGATCTCTGCTGCTTGGGTTATGTCGATTGATACTTGATGAGCAATGTCATTTGATATTTGGAGTTCTACCCTATTGATCGCTGCTTGGAGGGTGTCGACTGCCCCGTAAACTTATGGTCAGGCGTTCTAAATCCAGTGGCTCTACTAGTAAGAGTCTTATCCCCTTGTTGCTTTTGGTACTCATATGTATGTACCTGAAACACAAGAAGAAAAATTTCATGTAAGTAAACTAATATATAAAAATACCTAGACTAAATAAAAAAAATTGAGTCTAATGGCGAATCCTCGCTCCCCGCAATGGTGCCAAATTTGAGAGGAGGGTTTTTATGTATTTCAATGCAAAATCTATCAAATTCACCATACGAACTACTTTTACCAAGAGAGGTCAAATTGTAATATTTAGGAATTGAATCCATAGGGAGCATGGACACATAATAAACTCAATACAGTGGTGATTAAGCTAGGAAAATAGATTACTAAGCATTAAACAAACTATAGCAGATAATTGATTGATTGATAAGTAAACAATAATAATAAATAGCTAGATCTAGGGTTTCAGGCAAGTGAATTCTAGAGGATGTAAACTAAGGATATTAATCGTAGAACTCTATATCTAATGTAAAAGACGACCAGCTTCGCTGCGAGGTTAATCTATTGTCAGATGTCTCAGCTCTCGCTTGTTGACACAGAGTAACTGTCGATCGATGGCAATGATTCTGCGTTGATCTATAGTTCTTGAATCAAGATTTATGACCTGATTCGATAAGTTCACTAAATTAAATAAATCAACTCTCATTTTTTTCTAGCAAACTAGCTCAACATGATTAATTATTGTAGTAGACCATGCTCTCGCTTGCGCCTAACTATCCTATGAGCAGGGTTCTAGTTAGCTACTCTAGAACACAAACAATAAACACAATTCTATTGATATATCTAATAATCACCCTAGTAATTCTATTGTTTGGCTAATCCATCAATACCATTAAGAAGCCCTAAACCTAACAAGCGATATACTCAGACATGATCTTTGTCACAGAAATCATTGATGAATAGAATAGATATAATATAAAACCAAAGGCGTTCCAGGACGACTCTGAAGGAGTTTCTTTCTTCTCTCCTAACCTTAGAACAATGAATAAAAAAAACTTATTAAGCGTAGCCATCAACAATGGCTTAGAAAACATATAAATATGGTTTTAGGTCATCCATGGGTATTTTGGTAATTTATGATGGCTTCTTGGATTCAGTCGGCCATAAAACAAGTCGGGCCAGTCTTCTAGGTTCACCGTAGATCGACACCAAGGCTGTGCCATCGATCGACACTCATTAATCTTCTCGACAGCTTCCTCTCATGAGGAAGACATACCACTCTCCAGCAAAACATGCATAACTTTGGCTGTAGGATCCTTATTGACCTTAAAATGGTGGCATTGGAACGCTAACTCAAATCTATAACTTCTTTCAAAATATCAGCCCAATCGGACCGTGTTAAGGTCTAGATCTGCATCTAAACATCTGACATATTTGTGCAATTTTGCATCTCTAAAAGCTCCATAATCACCATAGTTCTCCAGAACGTACCAGAACCTGAAAATACTCTAAAACATAGTCCAAAAAACATATAATAGACTCTAAATATGGCTGATATCACGGCACAATAATGGTAAATATCAGGCCCTATCAAATATAAACCACAATGCTAAGATGGGCACCGCCCTCCATGCGAGTTTGTCGAGGGCTCCTGTTCCTGGTGTTGTTCCGATTCACGTGGCCGGTTTTCTCTCTTTTCAGGAATAACTAACCCGCCTTGATGCCAAGATGGAAAGATCCCTCCGCGTTGACCCGTCGAATTCCCATGCCCCAACAGGCGTCTTGGCTCCTGCGGCCGAGTTACCATCTCCCACTCCGATCATCCTTGAAGGTGGAGCGGTTGCTGTGCATGCGCCTGCCGTGGATTCTGTGGCACAGACAACGGGTTATTAAACGACTCCGGTCCCAATTATCAATAATGGGCAAGTCTCTGAATCAATTCCTCCTCCCCTAACTAACCGGGATATTGTTTTGGGGTTACGTGCCCCCAGTGCCGCTCCCAGCATTACACCGAGGGGTTGCAAAAGGCCTTGTGCCAGTCTGGAGGCAGCTAAAAATAGGAGGTGTGTAAAAGGCATTGAGGTCGAACCTTTGCCCCTAGGAGCTTATAGTTCGGATTTGAGGCTGGAGTACGACCGCGTCAAGTTTTGTTTCAAGAATCTTTTTCCGTTAGAGCGCTAGACCTTTTCTTATTCCTCTTTTTGTCTTATGTAGTTTGTGCCTTTTATCTATGGGATATTTAACGACTGTGGGTCTGAGGCTGACCGACTTATGAAAGAGCTTGCTGGGTCGAAGGAGAAGTCACCGCAGTTCGAGATGAAGTTGGAGGTTATCAAGGATACACACTCCCTTGAAGTATAACGGTTGGGAACTCGAATTCGCGAGTTAGAGAGGGATCTCGGGAAGACGGCAAGCTCCTTTCTCAAGGAGAAGAAGTCTAGGAAGGCCAAGGCTTCGGAGTTGCGTCGCCTGCAGCGTCAGATTGAAAGCATAGCAGGCTTGGTGACTCGCGAGATTGTGAAGGCTAAGGCTTAGTTGAAGGGAGATTTATGCGCCATGTTTCAGACTCATTTGGCAAGAATTGCCAACTCCCTCGACTCCCTGATGAGCTTTCTCAGCAGGGAACTTTCTCTAGCAGTCATTGAAGGAGGGATGAGAAAAATTCGGCTGTTTCAGGGTAGATAGGCTCCGTCTCTGCAAGCTGAAGAGGCCAAGCTGTCCGCTCGTAAAGCCGATCTGCCAGCCGTTGGGGGAGACTTTGATTTTCTCTTCGCTGGCATGAACTATGACTTTATCCTTCTGTTGCTTTCCAAGGCGCAGGATCCCATGGATGTCGAGCTTCTTGACACGATTGAGGGAAACACAGACGATGCAGCCCCAAACCCGGATGAGGTAAAGGGAGAGGGATAGCTTTCGTCTTGGAGGTTGAGTGAGGTTGTAGTCCTGTTCAGGAAGTTTATTTTTATATTTTGGTTTGTGTTTGTTCTGGCCATGTGTGGCCATGTTTTATATTTCAGTACTGGCCGTGTGTGGCTTTGAATCCCTGACGCTTTGCGGTTTTGTTAATAAACTGGATTTTCGTTGATAATAACATGAGTACTTTTATCTGGATGTAGAAGGAAAGAATGAGTTTTCGCCTCATATCTAACTCCCAGCGGATCGTTACATTCGTTGTTCGTCTTAGATGAGACTACTCGTAAATTTTAGTTTCCGGAGCCTCATGAATGCACAATTATAAGGAAAGAGACATGTTTTTGAGTCTCAAATAGATTTATCGATACTATTCCTTGAGATGTTTGAGACTAGTGTGTTGGGTTTAGGGCAGGACCTAAGCTTACTTTCGTTTTAAGGTTCGTGACGGTTGTTCGGCTTACATTACCCACTGTGGTTTCGACCTGACTCCATCACAATATTGAAGTCTGCGAAAAGTTCTCGGCTTATATGACTTGTACTAATTCGGAATCGAGCATCTCTCCAAAGACAATTTCAAAGTCGTCTAAAAGTGTTGACCAAAATTCTGTATTTCTTTTATAGCGCGCTAATATAGTATTGGATGTCTGAGAGCCTATCTCTATGGGGGGGGGGGGGGGGGGGGGGGGGGAGATGGTTAAGTCTGTTTGTGATGCCAAAGTTTGTTTATTTTGATCAGCAACAAATAAAATGGTAACTATTACCGTCTTTGAGTTTTCGCGAAGTATACTTGTTTAAGAAAACGTTAGTGCGTGACAAGAGGGTTTTTATATATTTGAATGCAAACTCTATCAAATTAACCTTACGAACTACTCTTGCCAAGAGAGGTCAAATTGTAGTATTTAGGGATCAAATCCATAGGGAGAGAGGGCACAAAATAAACTCAATACAGTCGCGATTAATCTAGGCAAATAGATTAATAAGCAGTAAATAAACTGTAGTTGATAATTGATTGATTCATAAGTAAACAATAATAATAAATATCTAGATCTAGAGTTTCATGCAAGTGGATTATAGAGGATAGAAGCTAAGGGTATTAATCATAGAATTCGATATCTAATGTAAAAGATGACCAGCTCTCGTTGCGAGTCTAATCTATTTACTAAGTTCGATGTCTCAGCTCTCGCTTGTTGACACATAATGACGGTCGATCAATGGCAATGATCCTCATCGATCGATGGTCTCTTGAGTCAAGCTTTATGACCTAATTTGATAAGTTCACTTAATTAACTTAATCAACTCTCGTTTGTTTCTAGCAACCTAGCTCAACATGATTAATTCTGGTAGTAGGCCATGCTCTCGCTTGCGCCTAACTATCCTATTATCAGAGTTCTAGTTAGCTACTATAAACTCAAGCAATAAACACTTTTCTATTGATAGATCTAATAATCACCCTATCAATTCTATTGGTTGGCTAATCCATCAATACAATTAATAAACCCTAAACCTAACTAGAGATCTACCCAGACATGATCTTTGTCACATAAATCATAGTTGAATAGAATAGATATAATATAAAACCAAAGGAGTTCCAGGAGGACTCTGAAGGAGTTCCAAAAGGATTCTGAAGGAGTTCCAAGAGGACTCTGAAGGAGTTCCTCCCTTCTCTCCTAACCCTATAAAAATGAATAAAATAAAGCTTTCTAAGCGTAGCCGTCAACAATGATTTATAAAACATATAAATAGGGTTTTAGGTCGTCCATGGGTATTTTGGTAATATGTGATGGTCTCTGGGCTTAAGTCGGCCATAAAAAAGTCGGGCCTGTCTTCTGGGATCATCTTTGGTCGACACCAAAACTGTGCCGTCGGTCGACACTCATTCAACTTCTCGACAGCTTCCTCTCGCAAGGCAGACAAACCACTCTCCAGTAAAACGGGCATAACTTTGGCTGTAGGGTTCTGATGACTTCAAACCGGTGGCATTGGAAAGCTAACTCAAAGCTCTATCTTCTGTCAAAATATAAGCTCAATCTCACCGTGGGAAGGTCTCTATCCATAGTTAAACATCTGACGCATCTACGCAGTTCTGCATCTCTAAAAGCTCAAGAATCAAATGTTCTCTAGAACTTACCTTAACCTGAAAATACTCTAAAAACATACTCCAAAACATATAATATACCCTAAATAAGGCCGATATCATGGCACAATAGTGGTAAATATCAGACCCTATCAGTGCGTATTACTGTTCGATCTTTCGAGATGGAAATTTCAGCGAGGAAGATATTTTTTATTTGAAAAATGATTCTTCAGGCGTTTTGCGACGTCTCGCGATGCTGAGAACTGGATTTTTATTTTGTATGCTGCGTTTCGTGTTTGAAATGTTTGCAGACTTGAAGAGTTTGTTAATCATTTATTAGATTTTTCTAAAAAAGTTTTTTGTATTATATCCGTTTTTTGGGTTATACGGTGATACAGTATTGGGTTACATTGAGTGTATTTGTGAGAGATTATCGAGACACTTTGAAGTTAGACCACGTTTTCTATACTGTTGATTCTGTTTTGAAAATATCGGGTTCAAGAAGAAGGATATTTTAAAATGTGGTAGTATACGAGTATATGTATACGTACCTACTCCCCCCATTTTTTTTGAGAGGGGGACATCTGAAATCTTCTTGCGACGAGTTGCCTATGTACCCCTTTCAAGGATTAAGCCGCCTCGTCGTTCAGTTGTGATGTGATTGCTTAGTGATAGTATTTTTTTTAGGTGCATTGTGTTCCAGGTTCTCGGGATCTTGACTTCTTGCATATTGTCGATTTCATACGCGCCTGGTCGGACCACCTTTATGACTTTGTATGGTCCTTCCCAGTTTGCTCTGAGATTTCCTGCGTTTTAATCGGCGGTGTTTTGGAAACCTTTGCGTAGGATTAAATCACCCTCCTTGAACCTACGGCTACGTACGTTTGAGTTGTAGTACTTTGCGGCCGCTTGTTCATAATTTTGATTTCGTATGAGGGCCTGATCCCATTGCTCGTTAATGAGGTAGACATCGTCTAACCTCATCAAATTGTTCAAGCCTTCTCGTTTCGGTGTAGTCTCCTTCGTATTCTGGGCAATTCGACTTCCGTCGGGATCATGCATTCTGACCCATCTACGAGGGCGAAGGGGGTTTCTCATATTGCTTGTCTTGGAGTCGTTCGATGTGACCATAAGACACTTCAAGTTCTTCTTTCCATTGACCCTTCTTGGAGGCTAGGCGTTTCTTAAGTCTATCTATGATGGTTTTGTTAATAGTCTCAGCTTGGCCATTGTCTAGGGGTATTTGGGAGTTGATTTGGTTAATCTTATCTTCCTTTTTCACAAAATGCGTTGAATCTGGTCGTGATAAACTGAGATCTGTTGTTTGTTAGGATCTCGTAAGGGATTCTGTGTCTGCAGAAGATATTTCTCCATATGTATGAATCTTTCGACTTGGGCATCCTTAATGCTTGCGTATGAATCTGCGTCGACCCATTTTTAGAAGAAATCTGTTAAGACTAACATAAAGCGCATCTGTTTAGATTTATGCATGGGGCCAACGATATCCAATGACCACCGCATGAATGGGTATTGTCCCGAAATAGATGAGATAAGCTCCGCGGATCGATGAATTGTTGGCGCGTGTATCTGGCAATTTTTTGCATTTTCGTGCGAATTTCTCGCAATCTTTGATCATCGTTGGCCAATAGTAGCCATGGCATTTCATTTAGATTGCGAGGAATCTTCCGCAAGAGTGATTTCTGCAGAATGCAGAGTCGACCTCTCCCATGATTTTTCGTGCTTTGTCTCCTTCCACACACGTCATTAGCGGTACAGAGAATCTCCACTCGTAGATTTCTTCGTCTACTAGGACATATCGTGCGGTTTAGTTTTTTATTTTCAGGAAACCCACTTCTCTGACGAGAGCGTTCGGTTGTGATGTATGCTAGGATCATTTCCATCCATGGCTTATCGCAGCTGTATTCAGATTGTTTTGATTTTTATTCTGGTTGGATGTCAACTTCGTTGACGTCATTGTCTTGTGGGTCGGTTAAGTTTACGATGACTGGTGGCCTGATGCTTGGGTGCTCTATGAATTTTACAGGGATTAATCTTCAGAGACCCGGATCTGAGCTTGATCCTAAGGCCGCTAGGGAATCGGTCAGGGAATTTTCCGCAAGGAAAATTTGGGTGAGAGAAAATTGATCGAAGTCTTGAGCTAGGTCTTGGACGAGTTTAAATATGCGTCCATCCTTTCGTCCCTTGCTTCGTATTCCCGCTGTATTTTTTGCTACTAGCTGAGAATCATAGTACACGTAGATGTTTCGTATCTTGAGACCATTAGCTAGCCACAAGCCTGCCACGACAGCTTTGTACTCAACTTTTTTGTTTGAAGCATGAAAAAATTAGTCGGAACGACTCTTCCAACCCTTCTCCGGTTAATCCGTCACCGTGAAGGGTCCAGGTTGAGTTTGGTTCTTGGGTTGTCGTTCCCTCCATGGGGAATTATACCAAGAAATAGACGAGTACTTGTGATTTTGCACAAATTTTCGTTCGATACTCAATATATTATTCGCTCAGCTCGACCGCCCCTTTGCTAATATCTCTGATGAATGGGACTGTGAAGAATTGTAAACCATGGGAATGTGGTGAGCATTACAATCGCGTGCAACTGAAAATACGGTCTTAATTTTTTCGTCGATATTACGAGACATTAACACAAGAAAACACAGAGATAATAGATGAAGAAAACATGTCTGAATAAACTAAGAGTGTTTAAAATTGTAAGATACAACTGTTTCCATCTCTGTGTTGATTCCTGATAGACTAGGGAATTTACCCGTTTTCAAGCATAATATAAGTCCTTTTTAGAATCTATTATATGTATTCAGAGTCTATTTTAGAGTCTTTTCAGGTGCATGTATGATTTGTAGAAATGTGGAGATTATGGAGTACTTTAGGCGCATGGAACGTCTGGTATAGTTAACCTAGTGAACAAATCAATTATGGCGGTAATGCTTGTCAAGGAAGTATCGATCAACACTTTGTAGCATTGATCGACACTCATTCCTTATTCGCACGTTGTAGCTAGAACATAAGACTTAGTCATCTGATTAGACTCACAACGAAATTTGGATATCTTACTACTGCATTCGAGTTCTAGGATACCCTTAGCATCAATAACTCATAATTCTGATTGTTTGAAACCTGATGTCTAACTACTTCCCCAAATATTTTACAAACAATTGATTACTTGTTTACTGCTTTAATATTTAATTGCTTAGCTTAATCTAAATTTTAATAGTCTATTGTGTACTCATGCTCTCTGTGGATTTGATTCCTAAATAATACAATCTGATCTCTTATTCGAGAGAGAAGATTACTCTAGGATAATTTGATAATTTAAGTGATACCGAATTTGACGCTATTACCAGAGTGCTGTGAATTCACCATTAGACTTCATTGATAGGTTTAGTCTAGTTTTTTTTATACTTACAATAAAAAATTTATTGTGTCTTTCAGGTGTATGCCCAGTAGTACCAGAAGCAACAAAGAGAACACACGATCCGCAAACAAAGGTGAGCAGAATTGACCGACACCACTTCTTTGTCGATTGATACCTCTTGTGTTCCAGCAGCGATCCATGCTTTCAAAGCATCGATCAATACTAACACGCAAGAAAGAAACATGGTCGCGACTATTGTGTTGATAAAGGATGAGAATGGATACATGCATGAACCCAAGGGTCATCTGCGTAATGCAGTAGGTCAGATAATTGATGATCAGAGAGCTGTAATCCCTCATCAAGAAGCAGAAGCTGTAGCTGCAGATAATGCTGAGGTTGCTCGACCCAGAACATTGGCTGATTACAACCTTCTAGATCAATACTAACAAATCTGTTATTCATCCTCCTACTATCTGATATATGGTTGTTTTGACACATTGTACATATGTTTTCTAAAGTGTTTTCAGGTCTTTATCGAGACTTTCTAGTCAATTTTGAGTTAAATCAGGTCTGGAGTAAGCATGTAGCCCCTTGGAGAGATATATGAGGAAAAGAGTCAGAATTATTGTTTTCCACGCAACGATCGAACAGAGCAAGCTAATTGGTGCTCCCGAGCAGAGCAGAGCAGCCACTTTTACTGCTCCCGGTATTTAAGGAAAGCAAGATACTTTTTTTGGGATTTGCCATAGTTTCCCTATATTTTTATTCCAGCCGCCTGTAGCCTCCTTATGTCTTCATTTTCTCATTCCCTTTATTTTCTACGCTAGTTTTACATAAGAAACCAGACTCTAGATTGTTCTTTTGTGATTTGTAATCTCGATGGAGAAGGATCTCTACATCCTTGGGAGAAGATTTCTAAACACTCTTAGTTTATTCAGACATGGTTTCTTCATCTATGATCTCTGTGTTTTCTTGTGTTATGGCTGAGTGGTCGGCATGATTAGTCTAGGGTGTTAGATCCGTGAGCGAGACATAGATAAGTTATAAAATTGATTGTCTTGATTCATTGTTTCACTTAAAGCTTGCATTAAACTGATCACGTAGTACATGAACCTAGGTTTTTGAATCTATTCATCAAAAGTTTAATAGGTTGCTAGACATAACTTGAATGAGCATTACATCCTTAACCAGCGAAAGTAGATGTTATGGTGCACTGTGGAGAAATCGGAGTTGATCATTAATGTTTATCATCGAGTCTTAGTACAAACGGGATTTAGGTGCTGAGATCAATGGATAAAAGGTGAAACACCACGAGAGTGGGTTGATATATTTGTAGTGTTCCGAGTTCTAGACTTGCTTTTAATTGAACTTGAATAATTGTTTGGCTCACCTGGTTTACACCCGATTAAACCACCCTATGCTAGCATTCTTCATCATTCTGAAAACCTAAACCAATATATTAATTGCTCTTTACATTTTCTTAGTTTTAAAACTCTCAATTGTTTTAGTTTGATATTGAACCCTTATAGATAAAGTGTAATTTAGTCCTCTGGAATTGAATCTAAAGTATTACAACAACCACAATTAACTTGACAATAGAAAATATCTAATTTTAGTGTATCAAGTTTTGGCGCCATTGCGAGGGGGACCAGTTTTTTACCTTTATTTTTTGGGTATATATTTAGTCTAAGACCTCTAACTTGCGTTAGCCTTTTTGCTGCAGATATATTCCAGGTGATATGACCAGTAGACATACTCGGAAAAAAGCACAAGTAGAATTATTTACACTTAGTAACCAGGAGCTAGAAAGGTAAGAAAGAACAATCTAACAGCAACAAAGTCCAAACAACACCAACATGGGTGATCAGGGCCATCCGGATGATCTCACTGCTACAATGCAACAAAAAATGAGGCAGATGCAGCATACCATCCAATCCCTGCAGGAAGCTGCTCTACTCATTTCGCAGCAGCAGCAGCAGCAACAGAAGGAACAAGCTGCTCCAATCGGGCAGAGAAACCTTATGTGTAAATTTCCTACTACACGCTCTACCATTACTCCTCCACCCTGTCTGAAATAGGAATTCTAGATCAAGCCTGCTTTGATCGCTCTGGTGCAGAGGAAAGTGTTCCATAGTCTCCCGGAAGTGGAGTAAGTCTGCAGTTTTACTCGCGCAAATGGAGTACCACCAGACTACATCAATTGCATGCTCTTTCGGTTTTCGCTTGATAGAAAGGCTACACGCTGGTTAAATTCTCACTGATGGTTCTCTTACGTCATGGGAACAGGTCTGATTAGCGTTATTGAGAAACTCACAACTAGAAAAAGTGCCTATTACGAGGGCACTATTCCTTGTTAATTCGCCGTAATAAGTCCATTATGACGATTTAACAAGGAATCGTGTTTCATTGTAAAACGCCCGTCGAAATGCACGATTTATCGTAACACCATTATAACATTTACTACGAAAAATATTCATTGTAATAGACAAGGGAAAGATTCGTCGTAATTGCCTAGTAGTAGGTCCTCATAAATGCCTCGTAATATTTCCTAGTAAAGTACTCAATAAAAACTTGTATTATTTACGACGAATTGACATGGCATACCTTGTTAACTCCTCTTAATATATTACGACGAATTCACAAATAAATCCATGTAAATTCCTTGTAAAGTTTGAGGGTACTTTACAACTTCTTCCATGTAAATTCCTTGTCCATTTTACGAGGATTTTACATAGAATTATAATCAAATTATAAAACAAAAAATATTAATAAATTTATAAAATAAAAATATATATTAAAATATTCAAAATTAAAATATTTTTAAATATGAAAAAACTGAATATATAAAACGTCAAAAATAATATTTAAATTAATAATACTAAATCAAAATATTTTAAACAAAAGCTAATCTAAGGGAGGTCGACATTGTCGAAGTAGTTGTTTGAGGTGTTTTTCCCTTCTGTTAAGTCTCGAGGCTTGTCCACTTAATCGGATAGAGGTGGTTGCCCACTGAGATTCCGATGTCTCTCCTCCAATGCTCTCTGTAGAACCGAGTTTCCAACCGCCATAACGTCGAGAAGATCTTGTAGGGATTGCAAACGAACCTGCTAGTTGTCCACTTCAGCCTTCAGCCAAGCATTTTTATTATCCCGGCACGACGAGTAAGACGAAGTCGCCTTAGGGACGTCGTTGACGGATCCTATTCCCATCACCCGCCCCTTCTTTCTTGGAGCCACCTATAAAACATATTAACTTATTTAATTTTATAAAACAAATTAAATTTTAAAATATTCTATGCTTTAACTCTTTGAAGATCATGTCCACCTCCTGTGTAGAAAATTTGACGGGTAATCAATCAATAGAATCTTGGGTTATCTGCTTCTCGCTCTCTTCAACCCATGCAGCCACGTCGAGAAAGAGCTTCTCTGACTGTGGATCTACAAAATTGCTGCTCGCTCTCTGGTGAGTGATCTTGAATAGATCAGACAGAGATGGCATCACTCTAGTCTTCTTTGCCTACAAAAGGAAATAAAATGTAAATTTATTAATTTTATATAAGATAATAATAACAAAAATGAAAATAAACATAAAAACTAATAAAAATTACAACTTGTAAACGAAATCCAGCGTGGGGGGGTTTTTCTTGGTTGTATGAAGCATGGGCAAGTTACCATCCGCATCCTTCGTCCTACGGGAAGCATACAACTGTTGGCTTTACGGATTGAGCCGTATAGCTTCCAAAAGGCAATGAGGCCATCCCATACATCCTTCGTGAGCTCCGTGGGTTTCACATCATATCCGTAGTACTCCCACGTGTCCTTCCAATCTGAGACGGTGTTCCAAAGGAGGATCTTTTCATTGGCAACAAATTCCGCCTTAACTCTGTCGTTGATTGCTAAAGACCAGTGCCACCTTTGCTGAAACAAACAAAAATAAAATGAATTAGAATAAATTAAAATAAATAATTAATTATTAAATTAAAAAATGTAAAAAATTTTACCGCGAAACATTTGAACCACGTGGTCCTAATATGCTAGGTAGTCATACTCCAGTTTGGATGAGACTCGGTGAAATAACCTTTGATCGTGTCAGAAACGCTTTGTCCGAGACAATTATGGAACTTAAACCTGAAAATAATATGAACTTGTTAGAAGAATATACCAAATATAATGTTAAATTTTCAATTAATAAAATTAAAAATCTTACCATTAAGTACCCTCTGGGTATCAGGGTCCATAATCTTCAGACCTCCTCGTCCTGGCTGAGCAAGAAGATCCTCGACTATATATGTAGCGTAGGGTAAAATGTTTAGATAATCTTAGGTTTGATGATATTTTAGAGATTAGAAAGAAGGCTTGACCAAAGAACAAGTCTAAAATGTAAACATGTTTAGGAGTCTAAGAGAGGATTATGAACTGTCTGATCTATTCATTAAGATGAGATTACAAATATATAGAGTAGAGGTTACAAGGGTTTTCAGAAACAAAGGATGGAACATGTGGTTTAGGAGAGGTGGGGGAGCGCCTAATTTGAATTGTAGGCAAGGACAGCCACTCATGTGGTATCTAGCATCTTTGACAATATGCTGGTTACTTTCCAGCTGTTCCAGCCTGTCAAGGCCTATCCTCTCTTCCTTTCCCATGGATGGATAAGGGTAAATACCCAAGTATAGGCACATGTAACTTCTTCCTTTACTCGGATGATCATCTTACCATTTTACTGTCCCAACCATTCTTCCCATTCTTTAATCCCTTAACCTCAAATATGTACCTCAACTTAACACTCTCCCTCAAGCTTGACCATGTGGAACAAGTCAAGCTTGGAATTCTATGATATCTTCCTCATTAAATTCCTCACCAAGGAAAACAGATTAAGATAAAACCTTGATGAGGGAAAAAAGTAAAGACCCCATAGCGAGGGGATTAGCTAAGCTTGGTAAGGTCAATGAGTCCTAACCGGATGTGGATGAACTCTATTGCCTTTTGTCTTGCAGCCTTAGTTAACACATCAGCTAACTGATCCTCACTTCTAGTGTAACATGGCACTGTGACTCCTTGTACAATCATCTGCCTCACCTTATCGCAATCAACCTCAATGTGTTTGTCCTCTCATGGAACACCGAGTTGGAAGCAATGTGTATAGCAGCTTTGTTGTCACAATGCATAACCATAGGGGTGGCTTGATCAATCTCCAAGTGCTTCAGTATTCCCTTGATCCAAACCGACTCGTTTGTCAACTTCAACATTGCCCTATACTCGGATTCTGCACTAGAACATGAGACCACTTTCTGATTTTTGTTCTTCCATGTAACCAGGTTTCCACCAATAAAGGTACAATAGCCAGTAGTAGATTTCCTATCAGCTCTATCACCAGCCTAATCCACATCACAGTAACCAACCAATTCAGTGTTTCCATTGCAGCCCATCCAGATACCTTGATCCGGTGATCCACTTAGATACACCAAGATCATTTCCACCATGCGCTAGTGATGCTCCTTTGGGAGTTTCATATGTTGGCTCACCTGATTCACAGCAAAACATATATCAGGTCGTGTAATAGTTAATTATATTAACTTACCAACAAGCTTCCTGTAGAGCTTAGGGTCATGGAATGGCTTGCTATGTTCAATCTCCCCCTCACGTGGGACCTTGTATCCATCTTCCAAGGGCATCTTGGCTGTCTTTCCTCCATCTTTCCCTTCATCTTTCAAAAGATCAAGTGTATACTTTCTTTGGGACATGAACGATCCTTCCTTGGATCTACATATCTCAATTCCAAGAAAGTATTTCATCTCTCCCAAGTCTTTGATTTCAAATACTGACTTTAGAAACTCCTTGGTTGAGTTGATACCATTTTGATCACTTCCAGTGATAATAATATCATCAACATACACAAGGAGGACAACAACACCTGAGGGAGTTGTGAGTGTGAAGAGAGTGTGATCTAGTTCAGATTTCCTAAACCCCTTACCATTCAAAGTTGGGATTAACTTATTGTACGAAGCTCTTGGTGATTGTATAATGCAATAGATAGCCTTCCTTAGTCTCGACACATTTCCCTTCTTGACCAAGTTCTCCAAACCAGGTGGAGGATACATGTAAACTTCATCTTCAAGCTCTCTTTGCAAGAAGGCATTCTTCACATCCATCCGCCATAGAACCCATTCCAGGTTCACTGCCAAGGACAACACTATTCTGATTTTCTGGAGTTTAGCCACTGGTGCAAAATTATCAATGTAGTCTTCTCCATACGTTTGGGTGGACCCTCTTGCAACCAGTCTTGTTTTCCTCCTATCCAACTTTCCATTTGCAAGATACTTGATTGTGAAGATCCATCTACTTGACCCAGCCTTTTTCCCTCTTGGTAATTCACTCTCATTCCAAGTGTCATTCTTGATCATAGCATTGGCTTCATCCCTTACTGATTCTCTCCATGCCTTATCCATCATAACTTCTTCATATAATCTAGGAATGTTATTTTCATCTATACTGGTCATGAAAGCGCGATGCTCTTCAGGGTACTTAGAAAAGGAACACACAACTTAAGAGGGATGCTCCACAGCTTGTGCATTGTAGTAAGTCCTTGTACCAAATTAGCTTGGCGGTTTCTTCTTCAACCTTGCACTTCTTCTCAAACTAGTCTGCTCCACTTCTTGTCCCTGATCATCCACATGTTCAACAACTCCATCTTTCATTAGTAGGGTACCCCCTGTGGGAAGAATCAATTTCGTTGGTCCATATGGTTCACCTGGCCTTGGTCGATCTGGTCATCTAAATCTTTTTCTTTCCGCCCAGCATCATTTCCAGCCTCTTCCTCAGCTTTTTCTTGTTGTTTTTCACTTTCACCTTGATCATTAAAGTCCACTGACACTTGGTGTTTTTATGTTCTAACAGAGTATAAATATCCTAATTAACTAACTGTCAAATTAACCTTTAATCCTAACATACAAAATAATACTCTTGCCAAGCGAGATCAGGTGTAGTACTTAGGGATCAAATCCATAGAGAAGAATCGCACACAATATATTTCTTATTTCAAAAGACTAAGCTAGGTAATTATATATATTGGTAACAAGTAATCACGTCAACAAAATATTCCTTATCTGAAGGTATATATGCAATATGGAAATATGCTAATAATGTAAATATGGAAATATGATGATAGATTAACTAGATGCAAATGTAAATATGCTAGATCTAGGGTTCCAAGCTTAATGAATTATAGGGAATCGGAGGCACAAATATGTAAATATTCTAGAACTCAAATATTAACTATTCTGACCCTTTTAACTCCAACTATCGTATGCGAGCAAAAGGAATAACCATCGATCGACGGCTAAGGCCTGGTGTCGATCGACGGTGAAATCAGAAGGAAGTGTAAACGAGATTTGATATGTTCACCAAGCAAATTAGAACCTACTCTCGTAGTCGTCTAATGGTGATTAGGTTCTAATTAGCTTGGTGAACATATCAAATCTCGTTCACACTTTCTTCTGATTTCACCGTTGATCGACATTAGGCCTGAGCCGTCAATCGATGGTCTTTCCTTTTGCTCGCATACGAGAGTTTGAGTTAATAGAGTCAGAATAGTTAATATTTGAGTTCTAGAATATTTACATATCTTTGCATCTTATCCCTTATAATTCATTAAGCTTGAAACCCTAGATCTAACATATTTACATTTACATCTAGTTAGATTATTAACATATTTCCATTATTAGCATATTTCCATATTTACATTACTAGCATATTTCCACATTGCATCTACACCTTTTGATAATGAATATTTCCTTAAATCGATTACTTGTTACCAATATATATATATAATCCCCTAGCTTAGTCTTTAGAAATAAGAAATCTATTGTGTGCCATTGTTCTCTGTGGATTGGATCCCTATGTACTACACTTGATCTCTCTTGGCAAGAGTATTGTTTTGTGTTTTAGGATTAAGGGTTAATTTGATAGTTAATTGTTTTGGATATTTATATCATGCTAGAACAATAAAAACACCTGACGTCAATGGGTTTCACAAAAGAGAAAAGTTGGTACATGACCCTGTGAAGTTTGTGGTTCCCAGTGTCGTTTTTGAGGTTGATTCTCCTATTCCACCAGATGGAAGTGTGCATATGGATCCCTACGTTGGAATATGAAGGTGACGTTGACCAAGGACCATCTGTCACAGTATTGATCGACAATATCATTGGTAAAACGATTGACGCCACCATTGTAGCATCGATCGACATCAACACTAGACCGTCGATCGACACTCATCACGGATCAGATCAGAATAAGTTTGAATTATCTCATAATCTCTTCGATGGAGGCACCACGAGATCAGACAAGTCTGGGGGAAAGAAGAAGAGGAAAAGGACCAAGGGCGGTTCTTAGTTATCATTGATTCCTCCCTTCCCAGATGGTGTTAGGAAATAAAGAGTGCACAGCAAATGCTTCTTTCAGCCGTTTTCAAAGCTTCTAGCACTTCTTATTGCTGCAATGATAGATAAAAGAGATGTTTCAATGGAGGCTTTCACAAAAAGCGTGATGAATCTCAAGATATTTGACACTGGGAATTGTTTTGGAGCAAGTTCCCAATCTCATCCGGACTGAGTCAGAGTTTCAAAATCGTCAAGCTAAAGACTATAAACAAGCGTTGAGTGGAGGCAACCCACTGTGTAGTAAGTGTTTAATTAGTTTTTGATTATATTAGCCAAATTTCGAATTTTATTATTTCAGGGTTTCAAAAAAAAAACCCGAGGAAGATAGTCTGCACAGAGTATCGACCGACATTTGATCATTGTCGATCGACGGAGTAACCCTAGTATCAATCGATCACCACTTAACTGTGTCGATCTAAGGTCACCATCATCAAGCAGGTATATTGTTTTTCCTTGTTAAATTTGGTTCTTATGATTTATTTTCTTCACCAATCTCAAACTGTATAACATTGGTGATAGTGTTGATTAAGTCTGGGGGAGATATTACTGACATTGTGTTCTATTTTGAATTTATTTTCTATTATTAAAAAAACAGAGTAGAAACTTCTAGGTGTACCATCATCCACACTAAAGAATAAACATCGATCGACCATGGATCATGACCATCGGTTGACACCATCCATCTGTCATCGATCGACACTCTTTTACAGAGTCTGGTATCGAGTTTCTCTATTATGCTATTTACTTATGATTTGTTTTTCCTAACCAATCCAAGACGGATTACACCGGGGACATTGTAATTTAAGTCTGGGGAGGTTTGTTGATGCTATTTGATTTGTTTTGAGTCTTATGTACTATCTATATATTAGTTTTTCAAAAAGTTTTGTTGAGTCAAGAAGAGGACTATGATCAAGATTTTTTTTATTGACTAACCACACTTTAGCTCCATTCCTAGAAAGTTGTTTCTAGAGATAACTAGAGATACCAAAGTGGATCATCGTACCACGATTTCACACTTGCTTAGAAAGTTTAAAGGAACCTAAGCTGATTTCCAAAATTAATTCTGACATTATTAGCTTTCTTTGGGTCTTGGTATACATCAGATCGGATTCCTTCTGGAAGGTAAAAGTCTGTGTTCTTCTGATTCCCCTCTCTCTCCCCTTCAGATTAAAAAATGAATCAAACAAGATTTGGTGGCTACAACCATTAAGGCTTGATTCATATGATTCTAGAAAGATATAATGGTCAAAAAGAAGTGACGAGGATATGGTGGCAAAAACCATTAAGGCTTGATTCATGTAAGCCTGTCCAAATATCTCAGGCAATTAAAAACATAAAATGATACCCTCAAAAGAAGGGAGTCAATGACTGAGAGAAGTGAGAAGAAAGAGAGGAAAGGGATCAAAGAAGACTACCTGTGTATTCAGATACTTGCAAGGGTAATAGTCCATGTGTCCTTTGATCGATACTCCCAAGGTAAAGCATGCACATTTTATTTTATGAAAAAAAATGAAATCAATAGAGGGGTGAATCAAGCTAGTATTTGATGAGTTGTTGGTAAAATGGATTTGGTTGCTATATTAGGATAGGGTAGATAAAGTTTCTTTGTGATTGACTTGATAGGATGTGGTTGCAAAAAAGTAGCGTGAAAGTTATACTTAGACATTACGTGAGTCCTCGCTTTTCAAACCTCTTTCACAGGCTTCGTTTGCTTGAGGACAAGCAAAAGGCTAGGTTTGGGGAAGTTAATAGGGCCTGATATTTACCACAATTATATCATGATATCAGCCATATTTAGAGTATATTATATGTGTTTGGGTATGCTTTAGAGTATTTTCAGGTTCATGTTCGTTCTGGAAAACTTTGGTGATTCTGTAAATTTTAGAGATGCAGAACTGCGCAGATGCATCAGATGTTTGGCAGAATATAGAGCTTTGAGTTAGATTTACAATGCCACTGGTTTGAGGTCAATCAGGATCCTACAGCTAAAGTTATGCCCGTTTTACTGGAGAGTGGTTTGTCTGCCTCACGAGAGGAAGTTGCCGAGAAGTTGAATGAGTGTCGATCGATGGCACAGCCTTGATGTCGATCGACGTTGATCCCATAAGACAGGCCTGACTTGTTTTATGGCTGAATTAAGCCCAGAACCCATCACAAATTACCAAAATACCCATGGACAACCTAAAATCATATTTATATGTTTTCTAAGCCATTGTTGACGGCTACGCTTAGACGCTTTAGAAAGGCTTTCTTTTATTCATTGTTCTAGGGTTAGGAGAGAAGGAAGGAACTCCTTCAGAGTCTTACTCCAACTACTTTGGTTTTATATTATATCTATTCTATTCATCTATGATTTATGTAACAAATATCATGTCTGATTAGATCTCTTGTTAGGTTTAGTGTTTATTAATGGTATTGATGGATTATCCAAACAATAGAATTGCTAGGATGATTAGTAGATCTATCAATAGAATTGTGTTTATTGCTTGTGTTCTAGAGTAGCTAATTAGAACCCTGATGATAGGATAGTTAGGCGCAAGTGAGAGCATGGTCTGCTACCAGAATTTATCTTGTTGAGCTAGGTTGCTAGAAAATAACGAGATTTGATTTAGTTAATTTAGTGAACGTATCAAATTGGGTCATAAAGCTTGACTCAAGAGACCATCGATCGACGCATGATCATTGCCATCGATCGACGACCATTCTTTGTCAACAAGCGAGAGCTGAGACATTGAACTTAGTCAATAGATTAGACTCAGCGAGATCTGGTCGTCTTTTACATTAGATATCGAGTTCACTGATTAATACCCTTAGCTTCTATCATCTATAATTCACTTTCCTAAAATCCTAGATCTAGCTATTTATTATCATTGTTTATTTACAAATCAATCAATCATCTGCTATAGATTATTTACTGCTTATTTATCTATTTATCTAGCTTAATCGCGACTGTATTGAGTTTATTGTGCGCCCACGCTCCATGTGGATTCGATCCCTAAATACAACAATTTGACCTCTCTTGGCAAGAGTATTCCGTAGGGTTAATTTGATAGAGTTTGCATTGAAATACATAAAAACCCTCCTGTCAATACATTACCAAGACCCCACTATTTGCCTACAACTTTGCCCAAAAAGCTAAATAAAAAATAAAAAAAAAGAAAAGAAAAGAAACGAACAAGAAAATAGAAAAGAAGATGGAATAATGTTTGTGTTAAACACCATTGATCATTGGATTTGAGATCTAAAAGATTCAGAGAAGAGAGAAAAGAGGGAAGAAAGGGATCATAGAAGACTTTGTGCCTGGTTGTCCAGAATTGCAGGGGTAAGAGTCCATGTGTCCTTCGACCGATACTCCCAAGGTAAAGCCTGCACTTTTATTTTTTTGCAAATAAATGAAATCAGTAGAGGGGTGAGTCAAACTAGTATTTGCTAAGTTGTTTGTAGAATGGATTTGGCTGATATATTAGGATAGGGTATATAAACTTTCTCTGTGATTGACTTGATAGGATGTGGTTGAAAATTATACTTAGACATTATGTGAGTCCTTCGTTTTCAAACTTCTTCACAGTTTGCCTTGTTTGTTTGAGGACAAACAAAAGGTTAATTCTGGGGGAGTTGATAGGTCTTGATATTTACCACTATATTTCCATGATATCAGCCCTATTTAGAGTCTATTATATGTGTTTGGAGTATGTTTTAGAATATTTTCAGGTTCAAGTGCGTTCTGGAGAACTCTGGTGATTCTAGAGCTTTTAGAGGTGCAGAACTGTACAAATGCGTCAGATGTTTAGCTATGGATGGAGACTTTCCCACAGTGCGATTGAGATGATCTTTTAACAGAAGAAAGATATAAGAATCCTACAGCCAAAGTTATATGTCCGTTTTGAGGTAAATAAGAATCCTACAGCCAAAGTTATATGTCCGTTTTACTGGAGAGTGGTTTGTCTGCCTCGCGAGAAGAAGCTGTCGAGAGATGAATGAGTGTCGATCGACAGTGCTGCCTTAGTGTCGATTGACGGTAATCCTAAAAGACATGCCCATCTTGTTTCAAGACCAACTAAAGCCAAGAAGCCACGAAAAATTACCAGAATGCCCTTGCACGACTTAAAACCCTATTTATGTGTTTCTATGCCATTATTTAGGCAGCAAGCTTTCATTTATTCATTCTTCTATGGTTAGGAGAGAAGGGAGGAACTACTTCAGAGTCCTCCTGGAACTCTTTTGTGTTTATATTATATATATTCTATTTATAATTATTTATGTGACAAAGATCATGTCTGAGTAGATCTCTTGTTAGGTTTAGGGTTTATTAATGGTATTGATGGATTAGCCAAACAATAGAATTGCTAGGGTGGTTATTAGATCAATCAATAGAATTGTTTTTATTTTTTGTGTTCTAAAGTAGCTAACTATAACCCTGATCATAGGATAGTTAGGTGTGTTGGGGTCAAAATCGGATACGACGGAATCGACGTCGGAAAATTACCGGTAGATTGCGTTTGTTGGGGGCAAAAATGGTATTCTCGAAATCAACATCTAAATGTCGTGTTTCTATATGAATGCAGTCCTGAAATCGACTTAAGGCAAGTCTCCGGGAAAAAAATCGAAAGAAAGAAACCCGAATCGACCAACTCGCCCGTATGGCGAGTTGGACAAGGCCAACTTGCCATATGGGCGAGTTGTTCAGCCTGGATTGACCAACTAACCCGTATGGCAAGTTGGCGCCATACGGGCAAGTTGGTCAGCCTGGACCAACCAACTTGCCTGTATGGCGAGTTGGACAAGGCCAACTCGCCATACGGGCGAGTTGGTCAGCACGGACCGACCAACTCGCCCGTAGGGCTAGTTCGACAAGGCTAACTCACCATACGGTCGGGTTGGTCAGCATGGAGTTGGACAAAGCCAACTCACCATACAGGCTAGTTGGTCAGCACGGATTAACCAACTCGCCTGTATGGCGAGTTGGACAAGGCTAACTCGCCATATGGGCGAGTTGGACAAGGCTAACTCGCCATATGGGCGAGTTGGTCAGCTCGGACCAACCAACTCCCCCGTATGCCGAGTTGGACACTGGTGAGTTGGACGGAACAGACCAACCAACTCGCCCGTACGGCGAGTTGGACTGTCTAAATCGCTATACGGGCGAGTTGGATGGCATGACCCGGCCAACTCCCCGTATAGGCGAGTTGGTAGGCACGACACAGCCAACTCGAGCGTATGGCGAGTTGTATAAGGCCAAGTCATCAAACGGGTGAGTTAGATGACACAAGCAATCCGACTCGTTCGTTCGGCAAGTCGGATCAATCAAGTTTCACCTCGTCCTTGTTAAGCTCCCTCTTTCAAAACTTGTTCGAACTTATCTTTGTTCCGTCTCGATCAGGATTGACATTGGAACCTTACCGAAAGAACTCATTTTCTCGAGAAAGGATCGGGTCGATCGTATGAGATGATAACGGTTAACTAAACACCTAGAGTCACACGTCCCATGCAAAGATCCTAACTCTCGGACGACGTCGTCTTAATAATGTTATCTCGATAAAATCATGGACAAGCCAACTCGCCATACGGGTGAGTTGGTCAGCACGGATCAACCAACTCGCCATACGGGCGAGTTGTTCAGCCTGGATCGACCAACTCCACCGTATGGTGAGTTGGCACCATACGGGTGAGCTGGAAAATACCAACTCGCCATACGGGCGAGTTGGTCAGTATGGACCAACCAACTAGCCCGTATGGCGAGTTGGACAAGGCCAACTCGCCTGTCCAACTCTCCATACGGGCGAGTTGGTCAGCACGGATCGACCAACTCGCCCATATGGCGAGTTGGACAAGGCTAACTCGCCATACGGGCAAGTTGGTCAGCCTGGACAGAACAACTCGCCATACGGGCGAGTTGGTCAGCACGGATCAACCAACTCGCCCGTATGGCGAGTTGGATTGTCCAACTCGCCATACGGGCAAGTTGGATGGAATGACCCGGCCAACTCGCCGTACAGGCGAGTTGGTAGGCACGACACAGCCAACTCGCCCGTATGGCGAGTTATACAAGGCCAAGTCGTCAAATGGGCAAGTTAGATGACACGAGCAATCCGACTCGTTCATTCGGCAAGTCGGATCAATCCAGTTTCACCTCGACCTCGTTAAACTCCCTCTTTCGAAACTTGATCTTACTTATCTTTGTTTCGTATCGATCAGGATTGACATTGTAACCTTACCGAAAGAACTTGTTTTCTCGAGAAAGAATCGGGTCGATCGTATGAGACGATAACGGTTAACTAAATACCTAGAGTCACACGTCCCATGCAAAAGATCCTAACTCTCGGACGGCGTCGTCTTAATAATGTTATCTCGATAAAATCGTGGAAAAGCCTATGTCAAAAAATGGCCCGACGAGGTCTAAAACTCGACTAAAGGCCCACTCGCGATTTTATCCGAAATCAAGCCCAAACTTTGTGACGGTTTATCTTTTATTTTGCAGAAAAGGATAAATGCTAAGTTAGAAGGGATAAATGTTAAGTTAGAAGGGATAAATGTCAAGATTGAAGGATAAATGTTAAGTTTCCGAAGATAATCATGAAAATCGAGGAAAAATGAATATTTCTGCGAAGCGATAAGTTCGACCAAGGGAAGAAAGGGAAAGAGCAAGCTGACTCTAGAGGATTATATAAGGACTTCGAGGGTGATGATGCAGAGGGGACACGAAAACCTCCACTCAGAGCAGACATAGCTTAGCACTTAGAGAATTTAGGCAACTTTCCGTTTTTGTTATTCGAGCTGCGACTCAACTAGGGTTTTGCAGTCTTAGGTTATTAGAACTAGGGATCTCGCCGACAGCTCTCACAGCCTAGGCTCCTATCCTCTTGTAAACGCTCATACGCAAATTTGGAATAAGACATCTATTTGCTCTCTTTTTGATTCTTACTTTGTTTTCCGTATTTACTTCATATTCTGATTGATTGGCGTGTGGTTTAACATATATCCGGGACCTCTGGGGAGCTATGGTTTACCCTACGTTTTTAGGATATTTATACACTGCTAGAACAATAAACACACCGTGTCACACACCCATGTCGAACCTGAATCTTCACATTACTCTACAACTCACAAGTATTCTTGGCACAAATTTTCAAGGTCAGGGTCCTTATGACATCACTATAACTCACTTCACATGCATGGCTATAATTACAGGTTGGTTCCCTAACTCTAAGTTCAAACACAAGCTACATGGTTCCTAGGTTCTCACTCAATCCAAACAATCACACTCTAATTCTCAACCAACCAACCACAACCTAGCGAAAAGATCATCACTCTAGATCAACAATCTCTTCTAGGATATCACAATCCTAACCACAATCTTATCACAATAATATTACATCAATAATCACACAGTTGCATCATCAACATCACAATACTATATCTCTAGCAATACACATTTGCAATCACAGAATAATACAAAACTAAACTCATAAACACACAATGAGGAGGTTCAGCACCCACTTACCTTAGCTTTACACAAGCTCAACGACGAGGGTAACTACCACGCCTAATACTAGCACAGTTTCTATGGTTTCTTCCTCTCGTCGCGTCAGGTGCTGATCGGACAGGATGAGGCGGAGGGATGACAGAGATGGGTGCTAGCTGGAAAACATTAGATCTGGGGTATTCTTCCACATAACGCCCATTTGCTTCACACGAGGTGCTCAAATCTGGCGACTTCTGACTTTTGTACATGCTCGAGCATGATGATCACTTGCTCCACATAAACCACAATCTTCAGTCATTGAGACGTTGCTAGAGGCGTAAGTTTTCATAGCATTTTGTGACGGTTCTCCACTCATACTTCCCATAATAGTGATTCCAAAGGTTCCACACATTCCACTTGGCCATACAAGAATGTTCTCCATTCCTCTTACTCCATTTCCAGATTCTTGATCCACTTCAATTTCCACTTAATTACTCGCTTCTTAAGTTTTTTGGTTGACT
Source organism: Moricandia moricandioides (assembly GCA_905132885.1). Classification (NCBI taxonomy): domain Eukaryota; kingdom Viridiplantae; phylum Streptophyta; class Magnoliopsida; order Brassicales; family Brassicaceae; genus Moricandia; species Moricandia moricandioides. Next base: position 100,284 of record CAJHQQ010000653.1, on the reverse strand, counting down.
TGATACTGCTCACTTGACATTGGCATTGGTTCATAGTATTACTCATAGTATGGGTTTTCCATCGGCCTCTCGCCTCCTCCACTGATAGCATATTCTTCATTCGCAGCTGTAGATGCAAAAAATGGACTCAACGCCAGCATAGGTATCCACGGGCTGCCTTCCCTGGAACTAATATCAACAATGTTCACCATCATGGTACTATCTGGTGGTGTCTCCACAATCTCTTGTGAAGGTGGCTCAATGATCTCCACATCTGATGAACTGATGAGGATATCTTCCTATCCCATATCATTCCCGAACAGATCACTGAAAATAGGGGTCGAGGCTTGTGGAATTGCTTCCATTTCTGATAGATTTCCTAGGTAGTCATGGAAGATTGAGAAGATAAGGAAGATTTCCGCAGAAATATAGACTCGAATCAGGGGCAGAAAAGGAAAGACGACCGACCTAAAAGGAATATATAAGAGAGGCCAAGGCGAGGGGACAGAGGGACACAAAAAATTATCAGAGAACTTAGCACTTAGAAAGATTTTAGCAATTTTGTTTTTGTTATCGAGCTGCACTCAAACTAGGTTCTTGAGCATATGTTGTTAGAACTAGGGAACTCGCCAAAAGCTCTTATGACCGAAGCTCTTAAATCATGTTCTATCATCGCGACATTCTTACGCGAAACATATGCTCAAAAAAAGGAAAGACGACCGACCTAGAAGGGATATAAAAGAGAGGCCAAGGCGAGGGGACAGAGGGGCACAAAAAAAATTATCAGAGAACTTAGCACTTAGAAAGATTTTAGCACGAGCTGCACTCAAACTAGGTTTTTGAGCATATGTTGTTAGAACTAGGGAACTCGCCAAAAGCTCTTACGGCCGTGGCTCTTAAATCATGTTGTATCATCGCGACATTCTTACTCCAAAGCAATTCAATAAGATCTTTCTCTTTACTCACAAATTCATATTCGATTGTCTTGCTCTTTTGTTATTCATTATCTGATTACTTGTTGTAGGCTCAGCAGAAATACGGGACCTCAGGTATAGTTAAGCTTTCTTGGCTTTCATCCGATTACAGAAATCGACAATGTGAATTTTGGTTTCCACAATATACACAAAATGATGGTTAAAATCATGCAAATACACAAGATATCTGGGTCCGGATTTTCTGCAGAGCCAACGGCAAGTAATCAAAAAGATGCGGAAATGAAATAATTCAATACAAAAACAAACTAAAAAACAAGAGACTTTTCTTCCAAACTTGCGTATGAGCATTTCAATGATAGAATCATACATGTTGTTCTTTTGGAAGCGAGACTACAATGGAAATCGAATAACACATGCAGTAAAACCTTTCTAAATTTTCTAGAGTAACTGATTATGTCGAGAAACCGATGTGAGTCGCAGATTGTTTAGCAAAGGAGGTAAATAAGACCAAAGTTTCTAATTGCAGAGTTTCGATAGCTAAGTTTATTCCTATTTTCTTCTCTGGCCCAGCCTTGTTTATATAGTCAGCCAGGTTACCGTTATTTTGTAGATCCATATCTTCCTTTTTATTTGTTTTTCCTTATCTGTCAAGATTTGATTTTATCTTTTACGGAAATCTTCCATTATCCTATCTTCCTCCTTGTTTCTCTCCAAGAGAAGTAAACCATAATTGAGATTAGGATACTTTATATTTTAATTCTTAAGTGGGTTGTATCGTGTTTTGGGATATTTTGGACCGTTATAGACTTATACGTTTTTATGACTTCTCTTAGAAAAACCACTAACACGCTCCACGTTGCTGTTTTTTTTTCTGGTCTCTAGTTTGTAGGTTAGGGCTGATCGATGCTTTAGAAGTGTTTATCGCTGCTTGCTCACGAGTGGTGTCGATCGACAAAGTAGAGGTGTCGATCAATGATATTCTCTATTCTTTGCAGGCACTCAAACTGTGTAGGATCAGAGTATTCCAAGAGGTTAGCTTCCTTGTTGCTTCTAGTAGTGCTGGGAATGCACCTGAAAGACACAATAAAACAAATTTTATAAGTAACCAACAATAAAGATAAACATAGATTAAATATTTTAACTAAGTCTAATGGCAATCCAATGCTCCCCGTAAACGACGCCAAATTTGATGTAGGTGGAATTACCCTAGACCAAACTCTCTCAAGTAAGAGATCAGTTGCAATAATTAGGATCAAATCCACATTGAGCGTTGGCACACAATAAACTATAAGGTGGTGTTATTCAATGATGTATTTTAATAGAGTTTAAATCCAAACACAATCCACAGTTATTTAAACGATGATTATAAATTCTATTTTAAAATCTATTGTTATTCAATAAATGGTTTAAATTTTGTTTTTAAAATCCAGTGTTATTCAATTTTTAAGGATATTATAATTCTTTATATTTTGGATTGATTTCAAATCATTTCTTATGGAGTCCCATGAATAAATAATTGAATTCAAAATCCAATGTATACTGCAGAGATTTTAGAATCCATCAAATTAAACTATCTTAAATTTTTTAAACTTGATAAATTATAAAACATTATTAATTTATTTTAAATCACTTCTTGAATAACACCCCCTAGGAATCAAGATTAAGCTAGGCAATAATAATAATTAAAGTAAATAAGGAGTAAAAATTAGGTTGAAGATATTTGGGAAAGACGCTAAACTCAGGGTTTCATACAGGCAACCAAAACAAAAACGTATAGATTCTAAGGGTGTGATAGGTACCGCCCTAGAACTCGAATTAAATAAGTAGGATATTCAGCTCTTCTATGCGAGTCCAATCAGATGTTTAATTCCTATTATTCTAGCCATCACATGAAAATTAGGAAGACTGTCGATTTAGACTTGCAATTTGACTTCTCTTGGCAAGAGTAGTTCGTAGGGTTAATTTGATAGATTGCATTATTAAGAACATAAACCTTAATCCGCACGCTGTCAAGTTTGGCGCTGTTTATGGGGAGCAAGGATCGCCATTAGATTTATTTTCCATGTGTAATCTAGGATTTTTCATTACTTCAATTTACTAATAATTTCTTTTTCTTGTCTTTCAGGTGAATACCTAGAAGTATCAGAAGCAAAATGAACCATGAATTACTCTTCTCATATCCAGTTGTAATCAAACGCTCAATCCAAAAAAGATACGTCAAGCATCGATCGAAAACAGCATTCCACCGCCGACCGATGCTTCTTCACGACCAACATCGATCGACAGAACCAACACGGCATCGATCGACATTAGTTCCTGAGTTCAGATGGTTGCAATTCACTACAAGAAAAATGGCCTTTAATAGCATATTGGGATAGCACGGATTTTCAAACTGCTATGATAGATAATATTTTTGATTTCGGGACATATTCATAGCATTAACTTAATGCTGTCGTGAAAAATTCACAAAGCGGGAATAGAAAAGCACGCGTACCGCTTATACTTAGTGAAATTTTGAGAACCGCAAAATACTAAATCGATTCCCTCCTAACTGTAACACTTAGGCTACATAAGGATAAAAAAAAATGGTTTTCGAAAAGTAAATTAAAAAAAAAATTGAGTAACTCTCTCTCTCTCACTCGAGAAAACCTGAATCTCTCCGTCGACACCTTGAACTTGATTTCGTGTTCTGTCGATACTCTCCATCGATACTCTCCATCGATACTCTCCGTCGATACTCTCCATCTCTCTCTCTCTCTCTATCGAGAAAACCCTAACCCCTTTCTCCCACAACCGAAACTCTCCGTCGACACCTTGAAGCTCGATTTCGTACTCTCCAGCTCAAGTCGATTTGAAGAGGATTGAACCTCGTATTCAAACCGAAGAGGTTTATTTTCTTCGATATCTTAGTTTCCCTTGATTCTCATTTCTTTTATTCTAATATGTTTGATTCTGATATGTTTGATTCTGATTGAAATTGTTTAATTCTCGTGGCCTTACTACATGTTTATGGTTTGTTTTAGTCTCGGCTTAGTCATTACATGCTTCTGATTTGTTTTACTCTTTTCTTACTGAGTGTTTTTATTTTCTGTGATTTTTTGAGATTTTAGCTTCACACGGTTTCTATTTTCTGTGACCATTTTACTTGTTGGTTATTTAGAATTTGTGTTTTCTTTGACCATTTTACTCGTTCTAATGGTTTTAAAGAAGTATAGATCAAACAATGTTGGAGAAGGCGTGGGTTCATCTGTCAAGGTAAGAAATCAACATATATTGATCCATGTCAGTACTCAGTAGGGGATTTGAGTGTTTAATGAGTTGTTCTGTTTTGTTATGTTATAACTGCAGAGTTGATCCTTCTTATGAGAAGGGTGCATGGGACTTTGTCCAAGCTGTGTCTGCGGGTGATGGAGGTGATAAGTTCATTATCTGCCCTTGCACAGACTGTCGGAATGTAGATCGGCATTCAGCTACAGATATAGTTGATCATCTGGTTAGAAGGGGAATGGATGAGGTGTACAAGCAGCGTAAGGACTGGTATCATCATGGAGAAGTATACTCTGTGGCTGAAGGCGATATGAAAGAGAAGCAGTGGAATGAAGAGATTGTTGGGTTGTACAGAGCTGTTGAGAATTTAGATGAAGAGTTAGCTACATAATGTGACTTCTGTGAGATGGCAGAGGGAGAAGACATGAAAGAAGATGAGTTCTTGGCAAAGATTGCAGATGCTGAAACCCCATTATATCCAAGCTGTGCAAACCATAGCAAGTTATCAGCCATCGTGTCATTGTTTAGGCTGAAGACTAAGAATGGCTGGTCTGATAAGAGCTTCGATGATCTTCTTGAGACGCTGCCGGAGATGTTACCAGAGGATAACGTGTTGCATACATCACTGTACGAAGTTAAGAAGTTTTTGAAGTCTTTTGATATGGGCTATGAGAAGATTCATGCGTGTGTTAATGATTGCTGCCTGTTCAGAAAGAAGTTGAAGAAGCTCGACAGTTGTCCTAAATGTAAGGCCTCAAGATGGAAGATTAACCAGCACACTGGTGAGATCAAGAAAGGTGTCCCACAGAAAGTATTAAGATACTTTCCAATAATTCCACGGCTGAAGAGGATGTTTAGGTGTGAAGAAATGGCCAGAAACCTAAGGTGGCATTCTACTAACAAAAGCAGCGATGGAAAACTAAGGCATCCCGTGGATTCCGTGACATGGAAACAGATGAATGACAAGTATCCCACATTTGCTGCTGAGGAAAGGAATATACGGCTGGGACTCTCTACAGATGGATTTAATCCTTTCAACATACAGAGCAGTAAGTACAGTTGTTGGCCTGTGCTGTTAGTTAACTACAATTTGCCTCCTAACCTATGTATGAAGAAGGAGAATATCATGCTAACACTGCTCATTCCTGGTCCACAACAGCCTGGTAATAGTATTGATGTCTACTTAGAGCCATTAATAGAGGATTTAAATCAGTTGTGGAGCAAAGGAGAGTCAACATATGATGTTGTGAGTAAGTCTGCATTTACTATGAAGGCAATGCTGCTCTGGACTATTAGTGATTTCCCAGCCTATGGAAATCTAGCTGGATGCAAAGTGAAAGGAAAAATGGGTTGTCCACTGTGCGGGAAACACACTGATAGTATGTGGCTGAAGTTCTGTAGGAAGCATGTGTATATGTCTCATAGAAAGGGTCTCCCACCAACACATAGATATAGGTCGAAGAAGGCTTGGTTTGATGGACACGCTGAACATGGGAGAAAGTCAAGGATACTTTCTGGTCATGACATTTCCAATAACCTGAAGAACTTTGTTAACAACTTTGGAAATTTTAGAGAAGCTAGAACGAAGAGGAAAAGGACAGTGAGTGTTGAAGAAGACTGTGATATTGGGGACGTTTCTAGTGAATCTGAGGCAGAGGAAGAAGATGAAGTTGATGAGGAGGAGTTGTCAAGATGGAAAAAAAGATCAATCTTCTTCCAACTTCCTTATTGGGAGGTGAGTCTTATATGGAACACATAATATTCTTTGTATATTATTATCTTTAAGAATCTCACAGTTTTGATTGATAATTTTGATTTTGCTTCTTTTGTATTGATATTTAGGAACTACCCGTGAGGCATAATTTGGATGTAATGCACATAGAGCGAAATGTGGCAAAGAGCATTGTTTCAACGTTACTTCACTGTGGGAATTCAAAGGATGGTCTCAATACACGTAAGGATCTGGAACATCTTGGTATTAGAAAGGATCTGCACCCGAGGGCCAAAGGGAAAAGAACTTACCTGCCAGCAGCACCTTGGTCTTTGTCGAAGAGTGAGAAGAAAATATTCTGCAAGCGACTTTCTGATTTTAAAGGACCTGATGGATATTGTTCAAACATATCTAGGGGTGTTTCAGTAGAAGAGTGTAAGGTATCAGGTCTCAAATCACACGATTATCATGTGCTGATGCAACAGTTACTCCCGGTTGCAGTTAGAGGATTATTACCTAAAGGTCCGAGACTTGCAATATTACGGATGTGTGCATTCTTCAACCGGTTATGCCAGCGAGTTATAGATGTAGAGCAGATTTTAAAAATGGAAGCAGAAGTTGTGGAAACTCTCTGTATGTTTGAGAGATTTTTTCCTCCAAGCTTCTTCGACATAATGGTTCATTTGACAGTTCATCTTGGAAGGGAAGCTAGGCTAGGTGGTCCAGTCCACTTTCAGTGGATGTATCCATTTGAGAGGTAACTTATACTATATTTAAATTTTACAATCTCTAGACTGTGACTAAGACTTTTGTTTACTCTATGTAGGCACATGAAGATCCTGAAAGACTATGTTAGAAACACTGCGAGGCCAGAGGGTTGTATTGCTGAGTCCTACCTTGCAGAAGAGTGCATGCGGTTCTGTAGTGCGTTTCTTAAAAAGACAACCAATGTGGAGGAGAAATTAGATAGGAATACTGACTATGAGAGCCAGACAATCCTAGAGGGACGTCCAATATCGGCACCGAGATCAATTAATCTGTCTGAAATGGAGAAGAAAACAGCCCACCTTGCTGTCCTATAGAACACATCTGTTGTTGAGCCTTATGTTGAGTAAGTGACTGCATTTTTTTTAACTTCGCATCTATAAGCTACTTATGAACTGAAACTTTTTTTTTGTGACACAAGCATGCATCTACAGTTTCTTCAAGACACAAATGCAAGATGCAGACGTGATGCAACATATTTGTGGAGTACACATACCCTGAATTTTGCTTCTTGGTTAAAAGAGCAGGCAAGTTTATAACAATTGTTTTGTTTTCTTAATTAATTGTTCTTCTATTCTAACAATTGCTTATACTTCTTGCTAGATAAAAGTGGATTCGGAAACACATGTAGAGACTCTTAAATGGTTGGCATATGGTCCATGTAGTAGTGCAAGGTCATATACAGGCTACATAGTGAACGGACAGCGCTTTCACACACACTCAGTTGAGAGGCTGAGCCAAAACAGTGGAGTATTTTATGAGGCTACTGCAATGTGTAGAGCGAGTGAAAAAGACACTTCACAAGTTGTGGATTTGGTATCATACTATGGGAGAGTTACAGAGATTATCTTGTTGGACTATAATGTCTTTTATGTCCCTCTATTCAGGTGTCAATGGACAGTACGAGGAAACGGAGTTAAGGTGGAAGATGGTTACACACTTGTTAACTTGAATCAGTGTCAAGTTTCCTTTAATAGGGATCCATACATATTAGCTTCTCAGGCAAAACAAGTGTTTTACTCAAGGGAGGATGATACATCCAGCTGGTATGTTGTCTTAAGAGGTCAATCAAGAAGATACAATGAAACAGAAGAAGAAGATGTCAACACAGATATTGGACCATTGCCATCAATCATTGATATGGATGTTGATATAGATGAAGCTCACAATGCCCGAGTTGATTGTGAAGGCATATATGTGTCATGCATGTGATATGTGTCTTCTTTGATGCGTGACTGTTTTGTGTGCTTTAGTGATGTCTTCTGTGATATGTGTCTTGTTTGATGCTTGACTTTTGTGTGTTCTTTTTTTGGTGATGACTGATGTAGTTTCATATTCATTTTTGTATCTTGTACTAAATAATTTGTAATTTATTTCAGGTGAATTAAATGGGTCGTCCAAAGGCTACAGGAACGAAAAAGAATGCGCCTACTAGTAAGGTCACCAAGAAAGACACGAAGATCACAAAGAAGGGGAGGAAGAAGAAGTCTGATGTGGAAGTAGAATTTATTGGTACTGTAGAAAAAGATCAGGAGCATGTCGCTGATAAGGAGCAAGAAGATCTCCGTGAAAATGAAGAAAGTGCAAAGCCTGAAGAGGCTAACAGGGCTGTGGAGACTGAAGTTAACGAGCATGAAGAAGAGCCTGAAGAGGCTAACAGGGCTTTGGAGACTGACGTTAACGAGCATGAAGAAGAGCCTGAAGAGGCTAACAGGGCATTGGAGACTGACGTTAATGAGCATGAAGAAGAGCCTGAAGAGGCTAAGAGGGCATTGGAGACTGACGTTAATGAGCATGAAGAAGAGCCTGAAGAGGCTAACATGGCTTTGGAGACTGGCGTTAATGAGCATGAAGAAGAGCCTGAAGGAGAGGTGGAATTAAGTAAAGTTCAGCCTAAGCAGAAGAAACACCGATGACCAACCAAGATGAAGCACATCGCCAGAGATCCAAATGCTAGAGAAAGAGTGGAGTTCAATGATTTTGGAGATCCTGTTGGTGAAGGATCAGTGAAATTGTCTTCATACTTAGGTCCACTAGTGCGGGAGCATGTACCTGTCACAATTGATGATTGGAGAAAAATCAGTGAGGAAGTTAAAACTGTTCTATGGAAATCTGTTCAGGTGACTTTCTCCTATTACATTTTCACATTTGCTGGCTTTGTATCGATATATGTAATTCATTTGGTATATTTGTGATTGTAGGCAAGGTTTGAGCTTGATGAAGAGTACCAGAAGAATGCTGTGTTGAAGCAAATGGGATGTTTATGGAGGGCCTCAAAATCAGGACTTGTCACGCAGATAAGGGGCAAATCTACTAACCAAGAGAGGATGATTCTGAGACCAAAGAATGTTAATCCAGTTGAATGGCAAAAATTTGTCAAGTGCAAAACCAGTCCAGACTTTAAGGTAGTGAGTGATAAATACAAGGAGAGGAGGAGCAAACAAATTCCTCACACTTGTAGCCGTAGAGGAATGGTTAGACTAGCCGAAGATATGGTACATTTCTTCACCTTATCTATTTATTTTTTCTTTCCTTACCACCTTTGTCACATCTGATGTGATGTTTTCATCAGAAAAAAGAGAGTGGTGGAGTATCGAAAGTGAGTAGGCTTAAAGTGTGGGTCAAGTCACGTACAAAAAAAGATGGAACACCAGTCAATATGATAGCTGCGGATAAGTTTGTAAGTAGTTTTATTTGGTGCTTCAAAGATATTACTATTTGCTTAGTAACATATTTTATGTTAACAGAAAAAAGCAGCTGAGATCGTTGATAATGGTGCTAATTCTAATTCAACAAACCTTAGTGTGGATCCACTTTCAGTACTATTAGGACCTGACAATCCTGGTCACTTGAGGGCGATGGGAAGAAACATTGGGAAGACGAAGTTAGCTTGTTTTCAAGTGAAGAAACAATTTATGGCTGAAATGGAAGAGAAGCACCTTGGTTTGCTGAACCAGGTTAACGAGTTGCAATCTGAACTTGCTAAGATTAAGAGACAGGTTAGTTATACTAAGCATGTTTATATTCTTGGATGTTAGTTATGAGCTGATTATTTACATGCATTTATGTTACAGCAAGAACCCGAGATAGGTGAAAACTCAGCTAATGCAAGAGCAAGAGTAAGTAATTTATATCTTCATAATATTTGGTTAGTAATTGTGAAGTAAGTAATTCACTGACATGTTTTAAAATATATTTATGTAGAGTGTTAACAAAAGCGCACACCTTAAGTGTGTGTTGGTTGATTGGTCTGGTTCTGATGAAAACGTTGCTGAGGGTCGTGTTATTTCATCTGAACCAGAAGACTTTGTGAATGACATCCCCTTAGGTCCTCTTGCTGTTAAAGTATTGGTCGAAACTGCAATCAAGTCCGATGCTTTTTTATGGAGGCCTGCAACCGGTATGTGTATTGTTGAGCAAGCGATTGGCGAGATGGTTGCATGGCCTGCAAATAAGTGCATAATTTCAGACCAGGCGATATATTCTGAAGACATTCCTCTTAGGGTAAGATGTGTAATCAAGAAGCAAGTTTTTTACAGATTACTTTGTTGTTTTTTGTCTGAGTTGTTGTGATCATTAACATATGCTTGTGTCTGCTAGAGCCCAACGGCGTATTCTGTCAACAAATGCAAACTCCTATCACCTTGGACAACTACTGATGATGTTGTTGCGGAAGGCCGTTGGCAGTGTCAAGAACCAAAAGCATTGGTTGATCGTCTCCCTCTTGGACCAAATGCAGTGAAAGTATTTGTAGATGTGGTGCATGATCCTGACACATTTCTGTGGAGGCCTAGTCCAGAAATGACATACCTTCGGGACTCTGTTAAGCACTTTGTAGCATGGCCTGCAAGTAAGTGTGTGTTTGAAAACACTACAAATTCAACACGCCCCACATCTCCCGGGCACACATTTTCTGCTTCGTCACCAGTTTCTAAGTCTCCAGTGCACCAACCTACAAAAGCTAGTCAGAAGAAAACTCAAGCTGCATCTCCTCTTCTTCGAAGATCTCTGGTAAAGTTCGTCATAATTGTTTGTTTGTTGTTATATATTTCATTGACATAAAATGGTTTGTCTTGAATACATTGTAGCGTCATTGTCAAAGTGATGCTGGTCCCAAAGAGAACCAGAAGTGCAAGTTGATGTCCATTGGGGGGAACAAGCAGGTAGTTGCAGAAGGACGTTGGGCATCAGACAACCCAGAACAGACTGTTCACTTTGTTCCCTTGGGACCAAATGCAGTTAAAGTTTGGATTGATGTGGTGAAGGTGACTTTTGAAGGTGACTTTTGCAGAGGTTTGGCGTCCATCTTCTGAGATCGAGTGTTTGGGAGATGCAATTGGCTCATGCATTGCATGGCCAAAGGAGAAAGTGATCTTGTGTTAAGATGACTATCATGTGTAATGTACTACTCTACTCACTCTACTTGGATGTTGTTGTGTTCTAGTTTGGATTGAGACTTTGTATTTTGGAACTTGTGTATGCACCAATGAATGTGGCAGGTTATAAGATTTTAAATCGAATAGGAACAGGTTACATAAATAACAACAAATTTATGGCACAAAAAGACTGCTACGATATCGAAAATACAGCATTACCAAAATTGCTATCATATTACAAACCACAATGGTAAATTGTGCGATAAAAATATATATAATAACTTCTAAAACTTGCTATTGTATAGAATATATAGCATCCAATATACATGCTATTATAAATATCACTCAGTAATAGCAATCCAAAAAAAACGCTATCATAATGTAAAACTACAATAGCATTTAAAAAAGTGCTATAATATAGGGGGGGCCTATTATAGCTCGGGCAGTCATAGCGGTTTCAATAACGCTAACAAAGGAATATAATAGCTTTTTCCTTACGCTACAAAAGGCCATTTTTCTTGTAGTGAGAGAGGAGACATGTATGCCCTTGAAGGTCATCTGCGTAATGCAACAGATCATAGAATTGATGATCAGGGGGCTGTAATCCCTAAACCAGAAGTAGAAGCAGATGCTGCTGTAGCTCGGCCTGAATCTAAAACCCAAGATGCTTAACGGACACTGGCAGACTACAATATTCCATACCAGTTCTATGCTAACAGATCCGCTATTCATCCTCTGCTTTCTAGAGGAACGACTTTGAGATTAAACTGTCCTTCTTCGCCGTTGTTGCGCAAACACCCTACAATGCATCACGACATGAGCATCCGATGGATCTTATGGAGTGGTTTGAGGATCTTGTATCTAATATTTAAACTAATGGAGTCCCTGAGGACTATTTGTTTTGGAAGATCTTCAAGTACTCACTTGCTGGAGAAGCTACACATTGGCTTAAGCAGATACCAACAGGATCTCTGACATCCTAGACAGACATCAAGAATGTGTTCCTGCGTAATTTCTTTGACGATCTGCGAGCAGAGGACTTGAGAATCAGAATCGCTACATTCACATAGGAACATGGAGAATCATTCAGAAACTCTAGGTTTAGATTAAAGTCCCACCAGAGAGACTGCCTACCACATGGTTTCAACGAGGTGCAGCTACTTAGCACCTTGTTCAGAGGTATTGATCTGCAGTACTAGATGGCTTTAGACACAGTTAGTGAAGGGAATTTCAGCACTAAGAGTCCAAAAGAAGCAACAAAATTTATTGAGAACTTGGCATGTAGCAATAGCACCAAGAACACTGATTATAAGAGGAAGAAATCAGCTCCAACTTTGAGCAAGGAGTAGATTGATGAAGTCAAGGCAAAGCTGGAAAGTGTTCAGAAGTTTCTGAGGCAGCAAGAAGTGAAAGCCATAGAAGAAGAAAAAAGATGTGAATTTTGTTGGTGGAAACGGTTTCAAGAGATAGGGAAATCAGAGCTACAACAGAAACTCCTATGGTGGCAACAAGAGAAACTACAACCAGAGTTTACAGCAGCAGAGGCCTAGCAACAACAACACATGACCTTTTGATCTTCTTACCATCAGAAACACCCTCCAGAGACTCAGGAGAGCAAGTTAGGAGATATGGTTGACAAAGTATTTGAGCAGCAACAGCAGATGACTGTGAATTTCAATTGGAATATAGATGCTCTATACATCAACCTCAACAAAAAGTTTGAGACTCTCATCACTCATGTCAAGAAGTTGGAGAATCAAGTGGTCCAGACAAGTGAGGCCATTCAGAGACATGAGACACTAATTAAGGACAAGGGGAAGCTGGCCAGAAACACCACGTCAGTGCATTGATAGGTGATGATTTCTGGCAAGAGGTGAAGAGAGAACAGCTCCAACAGGGAGATTTCCGAGTAGAAAGTGCTATGCCTTTTGGTAGTTGGAACTGGTGTCGATCGAAACCTGTTTCTGAGCATCGATCGACAGAACGCTAGAGTCTATATCTTCGTGTGATTCTTCGAACATCAATCGACGTCGAGACGTCAACATCGATCGACGGTCTCCAACTGCAGAACCCTTCATCTACCAAGTCTGAATGCAATCTTGTTTGTCAGACATCCTGCTATGAAGACTCTAGAACCGAACGCTGGTAAACCTGAGCCAATGATAACAGAAAGACACTCCAGAAGGAAGCAGAAGATTCCTAAACATCTGCGCAGAGAAGCAACTGACAAAGAGATAAATGGCTTTCCAAATGAGTTTTTAAAATTTCTTTGGATACTCAATTTGATGAAGCATAATATACTTATAGATTGTGGATATTTTTCAGAAAATCCAAGGATACATATGAGGACATAGAGCGCATGCTCAATGGCCTCAGAGAGAAGCTGAAGCAGAGGATCAATCTCAAGAAGAAAAGTGGTTCCATGTTTTGTCAAAGGCCACGAGTATTCCAACACCCTCTGCAATATTGGATCAAAAGTCAGCATCATGCCTAGAGCTGTGGAAGAGAAGCTGAGCCTGAAAGTTGAGCCTTCGAATGATTTATTCACTTTTGTGGATTTCTCATAGGTGAATTCAGCAGGGATAGCCAGAGACATCCCAGTGCAGATTTGATACGCCTTAGTTCCAGTAGACTTCCATGTGATGGATATCAAGATTGACTGGAACTCTTCCTTACTCATTGGAAGAGCATTTATGGCCATAGTTGGAGTTATCTACGACATGAAGATAAACAGGCTGTATATATCATTAATAGATTCAAATAATTTATATGAACCAGTAAAAGTCAAGAACAAGGCTACTTTGGTAAAATTGGGTGAGGACCCATGCTGGATTGCTACATGCTTCTCCAATTACGAGCAAGAGGAGGAGTCTGCGGAGATATCATCGATCGATACCCAACCCGTGACATCGATCAACGGCACCTACATACAGACACTGCACGAAACCACCCTTCAGAATCAATCGATACCCAACATCAACAATCGGTCGAAGGTCTCAGTATAAAAAATTGGTGGATTCCAAACCTCAATCATAGACCGCCAATCATCCCACAATTCAGAACAAAGAAGACAGTCCTAGAAGACATTGTCTACACTGGACAGAAATACCGTGAGATGGCACCAGAGAACACCAACCCAGATTACATAGAAAATTTACCTAGAAGAAGCAGATAAGCACGATACATTTGAGTTCTGGAAGTATAGAGTTTCAGCCGGTTGAACAAAAACAAAGAAAAAGCATCGATCGATAAGAAACGTATACCATCGATTGACGGTCTCATCGAATATGGATCCAGATCTTTTTCCAACAACAACCAAAGAAGATTTCGTTGGGAGAAGAGAGATGATATGGAGTTTGCAGAGATGAGAATGGAAATGCAAGAGCCATTGATGGGAGAATCATCAATGTGTCTAAGGTGGACATCTGGGAGATTCTTGAGAGAGCCAACATGCATGAATATACTCATCTCTGTTTGCAAGACTATGCAACAGACATTGGTAGAGCCAGACCAGACACATCAACTATGAGGAGGTTCATCAGTGCATGGTTTCAGACAAATAGAGAGTAGCTTCATTAGTGCATGGTTTCAGACGAATAGAGAGTATGTGGATACCTACTTTCCACATTGGTTCCATGAACCTCCTTACTAGTCCAGAAGTCCAAACTCCGAGCTTAATACTATAACCAAGCGCTAAGTGGGAGGCATCCCACTGTGTAGTAAGTTTTAATTTGGTTTTCCATTATTTATTTATTAATTACGATTTTATTTAATTACTTTAGGTTTTCAAAGGAGTAGAAAAGTTCAAAGCCAGCATCGGTCGACATCAACACTTCACCATCGGTCGACGGCTTGGGTGGTTTACCATCGGTTGACAATCATCGCTCACCATCGGTTGACAATCATCGCTCACCATCGGTCGACACTACTTACAGAGTTATGTAACTTCGACTTTCTCTATACCTTTTACTTCTGATTTAGTTTTCCCTTAACTGAACTAGAAGGGATAACACTGAGGACAATGTTATTTAAGTCTGGGGGAGGTTTTCAGGTGCTTTTACTTTTTTGTGCTTTCATTTGTTATAATTACTTAAGTTTTTTTTAAAAAAAAATTATTGTGTCAAGAAGGGGATTATGGTCAGGACGTATTTATTGACTAACCACACAATAGCACCGCTCTTAAACATGTTGATTGGAGAGATTACTGGAGATGCCAAATTTGATCATCATGCCATTATATCGCATTTACTAAGAAAGTTTCAAGGAACCAACGCTGATCTCCAACCTACTACTGACTATTTTGCTTTGGGGCTTTGCATACATCGGAACAGATTGCTTCTACAAGTTTGTAAGGTACTAGTCTGTGTATTTATGATTACTTTCTCTCTCTTTTTAGCATCTAGAAAAAGAAAAGACTATTTTTGATTACTTTCTCTCTCTCTTCAGCATCTAGAAAAAGAAAAGACTGAGATAATTTCCTGAGATATAGAGGGATAGGTACATTACCGATGACCCCACTATTATAATTCAAAGAAATGATCACACATTGTTGGAAGTGAGGGGTAGGTACATTACCGATAACCCAAATATTCGCCTACAACTTTGCCCAAAAAAAGACTCAGAGAAGAGAGAAAAGAGGGAAGAAATGGATCATGAAAGACTTTATACCTGTGTATGTCATATTTGTATGAGTTGAGCCCATGTGTCCTTTAATGGATACTCCCAAGGTAAAGCATGCACTTTATTTTTATGCAAAGAAATGATATCAGTAGAAAGGTGAGTCAAATTAGTATTTGTTGAGTTGTTGACATAATGGATTAGTTTGCTATACTAGGATAGGGAATATAGAGTTTCTCTTTGATTAGCATTATTTGATATGGTTCTAATATAGTATATGTGAGTCCCCTCTTTTCAAACCTCTTTCACAGGCTACCTTTGTTTTTGGTTGACGATAGGCAAAAGGTTAAGTCTAGGGGAGTTGATATACATTGTTATTTACCAGTATTACACCATCATTTGGACCCTATTTTGAGTCTATTATGTGTGATTGGATTGTGTTTTAGAGTCTTTATAGGTCTAGGTATGTTTTGGGGCATCATGGAGATCATGGAGCTTGTTAGAGTATTCAGAGGAGATATCAAATACTTGTTCACATTCAGCTAAGTACGACTCAAAGTCAAGAATGACCATCGATTGACAGAGCATCCTAGTTGTCGATTGACGGCCCACTCGCAGAGTATTGGCAGAATTCAAGCCCAAGACAAGACGAATTACGAGAATGCCCCTGAACGAGTTTTGACCTAGTTTATATGGGTTCTGCCATTGTTTAGGCAGAAAGAGAGAGAAGAAGGAGGAAGATGAGAGACCACATTTTATTTTACAGCTTTTAGTTTTCTTGCATTGAGATTTTTAGTAGTTTAGGGGGAAATATCTGAACTCTTTCAGAGATTCGTATTGGAACCCCATTTATTATTCTTTGCATTATATAATTCACTTGTTAGATTTAGGGTTCATAATAGTAATGATGAATTAGCCCCAAAATAGGATTGCTAGGATGAAGTAATATCAATATTTGGAATTGTGTTTAATACCTATTCTAGAGTAGCTAACTAGGAAAATGAAATTTGGACATGGACAACTACGAGTGTGGGTTCTCTGCCAGAACTGATTTCATTGAGCTAGGTTGTTAGATGTATGCGAGAGCTGGTCTAATTAGCATAGTGGATGAACTTCCTGTCCAATTAGCGTTGATCGACATTAGGCCTTAGCCGTCGATCGACGGTGCACTTCTCTGTCCGCATACAAGAGTTGGGAAAAGATGAGGTTGGACTAGTTAAAATTAATTGTTCTCGCATATTAATAATTCCATGCATCCTATCCATTATAATTCACTTGCCTGAAACCATAGATCTATCGCTTTACTATTTTAGATAATTTCCTATACCTGATAGACTTACAATCAAAAAAACTATTTATATTTTTCCTAGCTTATCAATTAGAGTTAAAAAAATATATTGTGTGTCCTCGCTCTCTGGGGATTCGATCCCTAAGTACTGCAATTTGACCTCTCTTGACAAGGGTAGTTCGTAAGGTTAATTTGATAGATTGAATTATTAAGAACATAAATTTTAACCCACACACTGTCACAATACAAATATCTGAAGGAGTCTTAATCTTCTCTCCGAACCCTAATAAAATATTATAATAAAATAATAATGTATCTCTTGGTGTGTTACCTAAAAATGGCATAAAAACTATATTTATTAGGTATAAAGTCAGCCAAGGGTAATCTTATACTATGTTGGAACTTCTTGCCCAAGCTCGATTTCGGGGAAACGAAGTTGGCTTGTCTTGGGTGGGTGTTGATCCCTACAAAGGATAGTGTCGATCAACACGCCTTCAATATCTGGATTTTGACTTCTTTGAACGTTTACGAGTTTCCTCATTTTTTAGTCCTGAAATCCTTCATGATCTCCAAAATGTTCCAAAATATACATAGAGCTGAAAAGACTCTAAAATAGATTCGGAACATATTTTAACGTCTTTAAAAAGTACATATAATATGGCTAAAACTGGTAAAATCATAGTATATCATAGTACTTGAGGATCAAATCCACATGGACTCAATGTTTCTTACAGTAGAGTAGAGTATTCAGATTAAGCTAGGTAAAATAATAGGAAGCAATTAACAATCAGTAAACAAAAGAGAGATGTAAGCAATGGGAGAAAACGCTAGACCTAGAGATTATCACACAAGAAAAAACTACAATCAATATGCCAAGGGGTATATAGGTACAATTCTAGAACTCGAATGCAAATAGTAAGTTATCCAACTCTCGATGTGATAAACTATCAGATGTGTAAGTCAAATGAAATACCCACTCTCTTGCATATTCTTTGAATCAAACAAGATTTAAATATGTTCAACTAAAATCCTAGATCAACTCTCGGTGCGAATAAAATCTAGTCCGTCAGGTTTAGGTTCATGTATTCATTACACTCTCGTGTCTCACAAAAACCCTATGATTCTAAATTCTAATTATCTATTCTATAAACTAGTATGAATAACAATCCTGGTGTACAATATAATGAATAACCCTAGCAATCCATTATTATCAGTTTGACATTGTGCTCATTAAATCATTAGATCTAACAAGAGAACTACTAAGACATGAACACAATAACACAAATCATAGCCTGGATATATATCATATAAATGAAAAAAGGAGATCCAAATAGATATCTAAAGGAGTTCTTATCTTCTCTCCAAACCTACAAGAAAGTTTAGCCTAAACAGTTGTTGTAAAAATAGAATAAATAGGTTAAAACACGTCCATTAGTCTTCTTGTAAAGAGTGGAAAAGTCTGGGCCAAAAGTGCAATTTCTGTAAACTTTAGTCTGCTACGTGAAACACATCGGTGTTGACCAACACCAAGGAGGTGTCGGTCAAACTCCTTCGAAATATTAACTATGACTTGCATAGCTATGAGTTTCTGAACGACCTGAAACATAATATAAAGAATCCATAAAAGACTTATAGCATGGTCTACAAGTAGTGAAAACCATGATATATAAACTCCCCCAGACTTATAATTTCTTGGCCCTCAAGCAGAACATAGAATGAACATGTGGAAGAGATTTAAAAATGCAGGGACCGCCCGACTCTTTAGAACTGTTACCATCAGCTCTATAGTATTTGACACAAGGGGTGTGTTTATTGCTCTAGCAGGGTATAAATATTTTAAATAGTTAACTGTCAAATTAACCCTTAATCGTAACACACAAAACAATACTCTTGCCAAGAGAGATCAGGTCTAGTACTTAGGGATCAAATACACATAGAACAATGACACACAATAGATTTTTTATTTCTAAAGACTAAGCTAGGTGATTATATATATATTGGTAACAAGTAATCAATTTAAAGCAATATTCATTATTGGAAGGTGTAGATGCAATATGAAAATATGCTAATAGTGTAAATATGGAAATATGATAATAGACTAACTACATGTAAATGTAGATATGCTAGATCTAGGGTTTTCAAACTCAATGACTTATAGGGAATAAGAAGCACGGATATGTAAATATTCTAGAACTCAAATATTAACTCTTATGACCTTTTTAACTCCAATTTTCGTATGCGAGCAAAAAGAAAGACCATCGATCGACGGCTAAGGCCTGATGTCGATCGACGATGAAATCAGAAGGAAGTGTGAACGAGATTTGATATTTTCACCAAGCTAATTAGAGCAGCTCTCGCATGCGCCTAACAACCTAGTTCAATGGAGTCTATTCTGGCACAGAACCTACTCTCGTACTCGTCCATGTCTTACTTTCGAGATCCTTGTTAGCTACTCTAGAATGCAAGCATAAAGCACAAATCAATTGATTGATATTAACTCAGCCTAGAAATCCTACTTTTGGGCTAATCCATGATTGCTATCATTCAACCCTAGATCTTATTGATAACTACTCAGACATAATTAAAGTAAGAATAATAATCTGAATATATTGCATCTATAAAATATTGGGGTTCCAATACAAATCTCCCTACGGAGTTATGAATCTTCTCTCCTAAATGAATCGTAAAACTATTATGGAATTCTGGTTCACACAATCTGCCACTAGCGCACCGCGCTGTAGCCAGTCGCTCCCTCCTCTAGTGTCATACATAAAGTCTAAATATAAAACCCTAAAATCAAGGTCAAAACTCATCCAGAGGTAATCTTGTAATCTTGTGTCTTGTCTCTAACGTGGGCTTGATATCGGCTTTCTGCAAATTGGTCATCGATCGATGTCAAGTGTTTTGCATCGATCGATCTTGGTCATGTAACATTGGTCGACGCCAAGGTAGTGTCATCGATTGACGGCAGACTTGTACTTCGACTCTCTCAATGATCAGGTATGGATTATTCTCCTATAAATTCTCCAAAAACTCCAAGTATCTCTATATATCTCCAAAACATACCTTGACCTGCAAAGACCTTAAAACATAGCCTAGCCACACACAATATACCCTAAACAGAGCGTATGACATGGCTTGAAACTGGTAATCAATAGGCTATACCAACTCCCCCAGACTTAACCTTTTGCTTGTCCTCAAGCAAACAAGCCTGCGAAAGAGGTTTTGAAAATAGAAGACTCACATAATATTTAAGTATAACTGTCACCTTACTCTATTGCAACCACATCCTATCAAGTCAAACATAGAGAAACTTTATATACCCTATCCTAGTATAGCAACCACATCCATTCTACCAAAAACTTAGCGAATACTAGCATGCCTCGCCCCTCTACTTATTTCATTTCTTTGCATAAAATAAAAGTGCAGGCTTTACATTGGGAGTATCGATCAAAAGATATATGGACTCTTACCTCTGCAAGTATCTGAACACACATGTAGTCTTCTCTGCTTCCTTTCCTCTCTCTCTCTTCTCACTTCTTTTCAGTTAATGTCTCCCTTCTTTTGAGGGCATCATTTTATTTTTTTAATTGACTGAGATATTTGGATAGACTTCCATTAATCAAGCCCTAATGGTTTTTGCCACCAGATCATGTTCACTTCTTTTTGACCTTTATCTCTTTCTAGGATCATATGAATCAAACTTTAATGGCTGTGGCCACAAAATCATGTTCGACTCCTTTTTTAATCTGAAGGGGAGAGAGAGGGGAATCAGAAGCAAAAAGACTTTTACCTTCCATACTTGTAGAAGAAATCCGATCTAGTGTATACCAAATCCCAAAGCAAGAAATAATGTCAGGATTAGTGTTGGAAATCAACTTTGGTTCCTTCAAACTATCTAAGCAAGTGTGATATAGTGGCAGGATGATCCACTTTGTATCTCTAGTAATTTTTGCAAACAACCTTCTAAGAATGGTGCTAAAGTGTGGTTAGTCAATAATAATTTTTATCATAGTCCTCTTCTTGACTCAATAATTTTTTTTTTGAAAACTTTATATATGGATAGTAAATAAAAATCAAAAACAATAAAATAGCATTAGCGAACCTCCCCGAGACTTAAATTACACTGTCCCCAGTGTAATCCGCACCAGATTGGTTAGGATAAGTCAAATCATAAGTAAAAAGCTTAAGTATAGAACTCGATACCTCTCTCTGTAAGAGAGTGTCAATCGATGGTAGGCGGGTTTGGTTGATCGATGGTCCCGAGCCAGTGTCGACCGATTGTGCCTCGGTGGTGTCGATCGATGATGATTTAAACAGTGTGTAAAAACGAAGTAAAACTCGAAATAAATAGTAGTATAAGTAAAACTAAATAAAAACTTACTAAACAATGGGTTGCCTCCCACTCAGCGTTTGTTTATAGTCTTAAGCTCGACGTATTGAACTTTCTGACAAGAATGGAGGTGGATAAACACTTGGAAAACAAGTGCCTACATCTTCTTTGCTCTTCTGAAACAATGTACCAACGAAGTGTCGCATTGCTTCATCCCTCTGGCTTTCTCATTCTTTATGATCTCCTTAGTAACCTCCACTGAATGTATTCTCCTTTGTAGATTCTCAATAATGCGCTGTAGGATTCTAAGTCTGGCAGTTGTAGTCTCTGATATATCCTCTAGTTTCTGAGAAATATCTTCTTTCATCAGGCTCTGTGAAAAAGCAATCTCATTGAACTTGTCTTCTAATTGTTTTTCTGCTACGCACTTCTGTCTGTCGAAATCAGTATCGATCGACGACATGATGTTGCCGTCAATCGATGTCACCATATTTGGTCCACTCGCATGCTGTCTTTGAAGAGTATCCAAATCTTGCTTCATCTCATCCATGCGTGTAATCAAACCGGTGAGGCATTTGTCTATAGGATAGTAGACATCATCAAGCCTCCTGTAGAAATAATCTAATGCATCTCTTGAGTTTTGTAGATCTCATCCACAATATCATCAATCTCTGTGCTGCTGTATGTTTTTGGTTTTTGCCTAGACATAGTGATTTTTGCTGCATGTTCAGGTAAACATATGTAGTTGTACTCAAACATAGTAGCTCTCTCTAGAACTGCCCTGATATCTTTTTCTTGCTCATTCACAATTCTTTCGTCTAGAGCTCGTGCATTACCATTCTCATACCTGTAGATGTCATACTCATCTTTCTTTTCCCAATGGAAAATTCTTCTGCCATCAGCATCATAAGCTCTCGTTCCATACGCTACGCGCCCGTCTATCAGTAGGGGATTTATCCAACCGATCGGTCCTGGAGTTTCTGAACTAAAGGGAATATATGTACAGAACTAATGGACTCCTGCAATGGTGGTATCGATCGATGCATGCTTCTTGTCTTCGATCGATGTTTGATTTTGGATAGGCTCGTGCTTCTGCTCCTTGATGTCGATCGATGCCGGTACATGTGCGTCGATCGATGGTTGTTGCTATTGTCCAAATAAATTTCCTAATCCGTTAGCCATAACAAGGGCGTCTGCTACATCCTCCTTAGGTAGATTTAAAATTCTCCCATAAAGATCTCGTGCACAACCTTTTGTATCTCTAAAAATTTCAAACTCATCTGGTCTGAGATAACCATCTTCTGTATCTTATTCTCTAAGTCATTTTTCTAGTTTCCGTTTGATGTCGTTCGCTGGCCAAGATATGTCGACGATTGATGCTCGAGTGTCCACTCTTGCGTTCATTACCCAGTTAGTTTCTTCCAGTGCCTGGCCGCGAGACTCAATAAGTTCTTCCTCTTTGTAATCTGCATCGTAGTCTTTGTAAGCTCCACCGTATCCTTGGCATGCCAGATTGGTGTTGATCGATAGTGTATGTTGACCGTCGATCGATGCTCGGTAATCAGACTGGTGGAAAAAGGTTTCCAGCTCCATTAGCCATTGCAAGTATGTCTGCCACATCTTCCTTCGTAACATGTAGAATTCGTCCATCCATATCTCTTGCTTGACCATCTGGATCTCTCATAATACTGAACTCATCTGGTTGTAGATAACCATATTCCCTTTCGCGTTATGCAGTTGAATCTCGTTCGGTTTCTGCTTCATTCTGAGTATCGATCTATGGTGTATGGTTACCGTCGATCGATGTCGATTTCCCAAGTTGATGGGAAACATGAAAAACACCAGCCTCTTCCATAGCAATCCCTCGGTGTTCGATCATCTCTTCGTTTTTGTAGGCTTTGTCGTACTCGAGGTAGGATGTGTTGTAACCAAAATTTCCATGGCAGGTGTTAAATTGTTCTATATGATGGGTGTCGATCGACTGTTGAACTGTAAGGCCGTCGATTTATGGTTTGGGTGGGGTATCGATCGATGCTCCTTCTTCTGATTCCTCAACGAACTCGTAATCGCAAAAGCATGTGGCCAAAAGCTCTGCACCATTGCACAAGTTCGTGAGGGTATGTTTATTCTTATATATTTCATAAGAATCACTGGAAGGCTTCACTTTGAGATTCAACTTCTCTGCTATAGCTCTGGGTATGATTCTCACTGAAGATCCAGGTGTCGCAGAGGGCATTAGGGAACTCGTGGCATTTAATCAGACATGGTACCACAAAATTTCTAGAATCACTTTTCTTCTGTAGCATGATCCTTGGCTTTTTCTTAGGATGAACCTCGGTAGCCTTATCAACCATCATAGGCTCTGATGTATCCATCGTATGCTCTGGAGTTGTCGTATTTGTGACCTTTGGTTGATGAACTCATTTTGATACTGGGTACCATCGATCAATTTTACTATCTCTGCATCGAACGATGTTGGAATATTTTCCCAATTCTACCGACTCCACAGGGATCGTCGATCAATTCTCAGTTTCTTGCGTCGATCGATTCCTGTGCGAACTGCCTAACGAACCCGAATTTCATATACGGAACCTTTCCTCTTGTGGCCTTTCTTTCATGACTTCTACCCAAAAATCATCATCAATCACAGCATTGACGTGATGTTCCTGTCCAGATTCTTCCTTCTCCCTAACCATTGCCTTGTATCTCTTAAGGGTTTCACTCGTCTGAGTCACCTGATTTTCCAGCTCCTCCACACGGGTGTCGAGGTCTTCAATCTTTGTGTTTAGGTGTAGGTATAGGAAATCTAACTTCCCATTGAAATCCACAGTCATCTTTTGTTGTCCCTCCAATACTTTTTCAAACATAAATTCGATCCATGGTCTTTTGATTGGCCTTGAAATCTCCATTCCTCTAGCAGCTTGGGCTTTAGCTTTAGGTTGAGCTAATGCAGTGTCTGCTTCCGCTTCTGCATCAGGGATTCAGCCCCATGATCGTCTATCTTTTGACTTGATGAATTTAGCAGATGACCGTTGAGGTCATGCAAATCTCCATTCTCATTTTGAAGCACTACTATAGGCGCAACCATCTGAACTCGTTTGTTGTCGTACAACGATGCGGGTGAGATGCTGTCGATCGATACTAAGTCATCAATGTCGGTCGATTCTAGAGTTCTGATGTCGGTCGATGCTGTCCGTAAGGAAGTGTCGGTCGATGCTGTCCGTAAGGAAGTGTCGGTCGATGCTGTTCGTAAGGAAGTGTCGGTCGAAGCTGAGTAGGTGTCGTCGATCGATGCTTGTTGTCTTTCTTTGCTGATAGTACGCTCGAGTTGCTGTGGGTCTGAGAATAGTAATTATTGTCCTTTGTTGCTCCTGGTACTCTTTTGCATGAACCTGAGAGACAAAGAAAAATAAAAATTTAGTAACTTGAAAGTAACAACAAACCTAGATTAAATCTTAGAAATTATATCTAATGGCGATTAATTCTCTCCGGCAACGGCGCCAAATTTGACACAAGGGGTGTGTTTATTGCTCTAGAAGAGTATAAATATCCTAAACAGTTAACTGTCAAATGAACCCTTAATCCTAACACACAAAACAATACTCTTACCAAGAGAACTGTCAAATGAACCCTTAATCCTAACACACAAAACAGTACTCTTACCAAGAGAGATCATGTGTAATGCTTATGGATCGAATCCACAGAGAACAATGGCACACAATATTTTTTATTTCTAAAGACTAAGCTAGGTGATTATATATATATTTGTAACAAGTAATCAGTTTAAGGAAATATTCCTTATTGGAAGGTGTTGATGCAATATGGAAATATGATAATAGTGTAAACATGGAAATATGATAATAGACTAACTAGATGCAAATGTAAATATGCTAGATCTAGGGTTTTCAAGCTCAATGAATTATAGGGAATAAGAAGTACGAATATGTAAATATTCTAGAACTTAAATATTACCTATTCTGACCCTTTTAACTCCAACTCTCGTATGTCACTAGAAGGAAAGACCATCGATTGACGGCTAAGGCCTGATGTCGATCGATGATGAAATCAGAAGGAATTGTGAATGAGATTTGATATGTTCACTAAGCTAATTAGACCAGCTCTCGCATGCGCCTAACAACCTAATTCAATGGAGTCTACTCTGGCACAAAACCTACTCTCCTAGTTGTCCATGTCCTACTTTCAAGATCCTAGTTAGGTACTCTAGAATGCAAGAAATAAGCACAACTCAATTGATGGTATTCTCTTAACCTAGCAATCCTACTTTTGGGCTAATCCATGATTCCTATCATTCAACCCTAAATCTGATTGATAACTACTTAGACATAATTAAAGTACTGGGGTTCCAATACAAATCGCCAAAAAGAGTGAGTTATGAATCTTCTCCCCTAAATGAATCCTAAAACTATAATGGAATGATGGCGCACACAATATTCCACTGGCACACCACGCTGTAGCCAGTCGCTCCCTCCTCTGGTGTCATACATAGAGAATAAATATAAAACCCTCAAATCTAGATCAAAACTCGTCTAAGGGTAATCTTGTAATCTTGTGTCTTGTTTCTAACTTAGGCTTGAAACCGACTGTCTGCAAATTTGTCATCGATCGATGTTAAGTGTTTAGCATCGACCGATCTTGGTCATGTAACATCGGTCGACGCCAAGGTAGTGTCGTCGAGCGACGGCAGTCTTGTACTTCGACTCTCTCAATGATCAAGTACGGATTATTCTCATATAAATACTCCAAAAGCTCCAAGTATCTCCATATATCTCCAAAACATACATGGACCTGAACCACCTTAAAACATAGCCTAAACACACATAATAGACCCTAAATAGAGCCTATAACATGGGCTGAAACTGGTAATAAATAGGCAATATCAGTATTGAAAACCACATGAGATCAGTGCCAACTTTAGAGGCATTTACATGTACTTAGCCTTAGCTTAGGAACCTATCCATCCAGTCCACAACTTACTAGACACCATCAGACATAAACCTCGACTAGCCTCATTTCTTAAATAAATGGTAGGCTTTATCTTGGGAGTATCAATCAAGCTACACATGGATTCTTACCCAGACATGTATCTGAACACACATGCAATCTTTTCTGGATTCTTTCCTCTCTCTTTCTTCCTTCTCTAAATCTATTTCTTTTCTCTTTTTTATGATCTGCAAAGTGTAGGCGAATAATGGGTCATAGGAAATTTCCTACCCCTCTCTTCTAGTTTTGTGTGATCATCCCATTGTAGTAAAATAGTCTGGTCATAGGAAAATTTTCTAACTTTGGAAGTCATATAAATCTTGTATTTAGATACTGAAGAGAGAAGAGAAGGGAATGAGAAATACAGAGAATCTTACCTTTCAGACCTAAAAGAGGAATCCAATCCAGTGTATGCCAAGCCCCAAGACAAACACGATTGATGTCAATTATTTTGGAGGTCAACTTTGGTTCCTTCATATATTCTAACAAGCATGGGTGTTTCTCGGCACGTCGATCCAATTTGGTGTTTCTATTCAGTACATCATGCAATCCGTGACTCAAAGAATGGTGCTAGAGAGTGGTATCAAATTGACCCTAATCTTAACACACAAATAATACTCTTGCCAAGAGAGATCATGTGTAGTACATAGGGATCGAATCCACAGAGAGAAATGGCACAAAATATATTTCTTATTTCTAAAGACTAAGCTAGGTTGATATATATTAGTAGTAAATCAATTAAGGAAATATTCGTTATCAACAGGTATATATGCAATATGGAAAGGTGATAATAATGCTTTAATGTAAATATGGAAATATGTTATTAAACTAACTAGATGCAAATGTAAATATGCTAGATCTAGGGTTTCAAGCTTAATGGATTATAGGTAATAGGAGGCACAAAAATGTAAATATTCTAGAACTAAAATATTAACTATTCTGACCCTTTTAACTCCAACACGTGTATGCGAGCAAAAGAAAAGACCATCAACTGACGACTAAGGCCTGATGTCTATTGGCGGTGAAATAATAAAGAAGTGTGAACGATATTTGATAAGTCCACAAGCTAATTAGACCAGCTCTCGCATGCGCCTAACAACCTAGTTCAATGGAGTCTATTATGGCACAGAACCTACTCTCGTAGTCGTCCATGTCCTACTTTTGAGATCCTTGTTAGCTACTCTAGAATGCAAGCATGAAGCACAAATCAATTGATGGATATTAACTCAGCCTAGCAATCCTACTTTTGGGCTAATCCATGATTGCTATCATTCAACCCTAAATCTATTTGATAACTACTCAGACATAATCAAAGAAAGAACAATAATCTGAACAAAATGCATAGATAAAATATTGGGGTTCCAATACAAATCTATCTAAGGAGTTATGAATTTTCTCCCCTTAAAACCCTAAACTCTAATGCTTTCTACACACTTGTGCACACAACTATGCAAACAACTATGCACACTTTTCTTTGTGTAATACATAAAACATAAATATAAAACCTTAAAATTTAGGTCAAAACTTGTCCATGGGATATTCGTCATTTTCTTTAACTTGGGTTTGAAATCAGCTGTCTGTGATTGGGCCGTCGATCGATGGCAAGTGTGCAACATCGATCAAACTTGGTCTTGTAACATCGGTCGACGCCAAGATTGTGTCGTCGATCGACGACTGTCGTGTACTTCGACTCTCTAAATAATCAGCTACGTATTCTTCTCTTTTAAATTCCCCAAAAGCTCCAAGTATCTCCATATATCTCCAAAATGTAACTTGACCTGAAAAAACTCTAAAACATAGTCTAGACACACATAATAGACCCTAAATATAGCCTATAACATGGCCCAAAGCTGATAAGAAATAGGCTATATCAAAAGTCCTAAGGTACAATGTATGGCCCAACTCTCACTGCTAGATCCTTGACAACACCTTGTGGAAGTCTGGTGGAGTAGTCTGCGATAATTCAACTTCTAAAATAGTGCAGGGAACCACAAACTACCCAGAGTATTTGAGCATTGTCAGTTTCTTGGCCTTAAGAGGTGCATTTCTAACTTCATCAAATGGTTTCTTAACCCCCTCCTCAGTCTCTCTGGAGTTCCTGAAGAAATGTGTCAAACAATGGCCCTCGTAATCATCTTCAAAAGCAGCATCTTTAGGTATCCTCTTCACCCTCCTAGTGAATTAATGGGCCACTTCAGATGCATTGGTACATTAGGATACGTGACCTTTGGTTTGTGAACCCTCTCTTCAACAAATTTTAGAGTTGCAGAGAGTACATACTCCAAATGTGTAGGGTGTCAATCGATACAAGATTGTTATCGATCGATGCTGGTCTTTGGTGAAGCCTCAGTTACCTTGCTTTGTGGGTATCAATCAGTACTAGGAGACTGGCAATCGACATTCAAACTTTTGTGTTGAGTTCGGTCTTACAAATTCTCTGGAGCTTCCACAGAGTGTCAACCGAGACCAGTGTGTGCCGATAAATATTTTTTCGTGCGTTTTCACAGGTTCATCATTTTTTGTAATTGAGTTCATAGCTTCCTGATATGAGTGTTCCGAGGTTTAAATTTCTCATTCAACTAAATGTAGACACAATCCAACTGCTTCTTAAAGTATACATTCATCTTCTGCTGACCCTATAAGATCTGTCCCATCGTAGACTCCAACTCACACTATTTAGTTGCTGAAGGATCAAAGAAAATTTGTTGAGGAAGGCCTTTTTGGTTTCATTCGAGGTACTGAGAGATATTGGGTCTATCTGTTTCAACCAGTAAGATTCTTCTCCATTAAGAGAGTGAGGAATGAGCTTGCAGGAAAGGTATTCTTCAGAGACTTCATTGTTCTCAGTGTCGGAAACCAAATCCTCAAACATCTCAATCTGATCCATCGGGTGCATGTTAGTTAGCCATAAAAGAGTTTCTTATCCAAAAGATAGATGTATGCAAGATCTGGCTCATAGTCATTCATGGGAATGCAAAACGATTAGCTGCAGACCTGTTAGCATATAACTAATCATCCTATTGTAGTCTCTATGTTCCCTTTGCCGTTCAGTTCCAGCATTTACCAAAACATCAATTTCATCAGGGATTACAGCCTCCTTATCATCTATATTATGACCTGCTACATTACACATATGACCTTCTAGGTCATGCAGGTCCATAATGCATGCACCTGAAACCCAAGAAATGGGATATAAAATACGTAAAACTAAAAAGAAAAACCTAGTCTAAATCCTACACCTAGTCTACTGGAGATTAGAGTCCCCGGAAATGGCACCAAATTTGATAAGATCGGATTAAACTTCAAGCCACTCTCTATAATAAGAGTTTCATAGTAGTGAGGATACAATCCACATGGACTTAATGTTTCACACAATAGGTTTAAGTATTCAGATTAAGCTAGGTAAAATAATAAAAACCAATATACAAGCAGTAAATAAAAGCGAGATCTAAGATATGGGAGAAAACGTTAGATCTAGGGATTATCAAGCAAGAGATTCAAAATTACAATCAATGATGCCAATGGTTTTATAGTTTGATTCTAGAAATCGAATGCAAACAGTAAGTTATCCAATTCTCGTTGCGATAAACTGTCAGAAGCTTAACTCTGATCAAATACCACCTCTTGCTACGTATTCAATGAACCAAACATGCAATAAACAAGATTCAAATATGATCAACTAGAATCCTAGGACAAATTCTCGTTGCGAATAAGATCTAGTCCAGGATGATTAGGTTGCAGTATTGATTACACTCTCGTGTCTCACAATGATACTATGATGTTAGATTCTAGTTAACTATTCTAGAAACTAGTATGAATAACAATCTTGGTGTAGAGTATGATGAATAACCCTAGCAATTAAGGATAAGTAGTTTGACATTAAGCTAATGAAATCCCTAAATTTAACAAGAGAACTTCTCAGACATGAAAGCAATAACACAAAATGATAGCCTGAATAGATATCATATAAATCAAAACAAGAATTCCAAATAGATCTATGAAGGAGTTCTAATCTTATCTCCAAAGTAAAAGAAAGCTTACCCTAAACAGTGGCCATAAAAATATATTAAATAGGTCAAAAAAATTCCAGTGTTCTTCTTGTTTTGTTGGAGACTTCTAGTCCAAAAGTGTAATTTCTGGAAACTTGAGTTCGCTATGTGAATTGCATTGGTGTCGACCAACACCAAGGAGTTGTCGATCGACATTCCTTCAAAATATTGACTCTGACTTGCACAGCTACGGGTTTTCTTCTCTTTAATCTCCTAATGGCTCCATGATCTCCATAATTCTCTAAAAGGTACCTCTACTTGTAAAGACCTCAAAACAGATACGGACGTAATATAAAGACTCTATAAAGGACTTATAACATGGTAGAAAGGTATTAAAACCATGGTATATTAATATTAGACATTAAGAATTATTTTAGAGCAAGTTGAAGATAGTTGACAAAATAAAAGCTGCAGTGAAAGGTCTCATAAGGACAAAATCTGATATCCAAAGCTAAGCTAATGACTGTAAACAAGCACTGAGTGGATGCAACCCACTGAATGGTCAGACAAAAAAGTCTATTATAGAGTACACAATGTCGGTCGACACCACCTCGGTATTGGTCGACACCCAGACACCCATCAGTAGTGAATGACACCTTCCGGTGCTGATCGATACTCTTCTCCTCCATCAGGTATGTACTCTAGTTTTACTTAGTTTGGGAACCAAAATTTTCTCTGTCAAAATTTTTAATGGAGAACGAAAAGCTTTTACGGGGGTTTGGATTTTGTAGCAGAGCCAACGATATGTAATCTAAAAGATGATGAAATGAAATAAGAAAATACGAAAAACTAACTTAAAAACAAGACACTTTTATTCCAAACTTTAATATGAGCATTTCCATAAGAAAATAAATAATAAGTAAATATACAATATGAGAAATATAAATATTACATTAAACATCTATCACGATATTAGAATAAATAAATATACAATATAATAAAGATAAATATTACATAAAATATCTATTGTAATACTAAAATAAGTAAATATATAATATAAAAAAATAATTAGTAAATATACAATATAATAAATAGAAAAATCATTAAAAATCTATCTGCAAATGTATATTAAAATAAATAATAAGTAAACATACAATATAAGAAATCGAAATATTACATTAATCATCAATCGTAATATTAATAGAGATATAAAAAAATAAGAATAAGTAAATATACAATATAATAAAAAATAAATAATATGTAAATATACAATATACGAAATGACTATTTAAAAAATCTATCTGAAAAATGTTTACTTTTACGTTTTATTATTTCCAAATATTTATATAAGTAAATATACAATATAAAAACTAAATAATAAGTAAATATACAATATATGAAATAAAAATATTACATAAAAATTTATCATAATGTTATCATTTGATATAAAAGCAAGAAAATTAAAATAAGTAAATATATAATATAATAAAAATAAACAATAAATATATATACAATATATGAAATACAAAATCTATATGAAAAAATATATTGTAAAATAAATAACCAGTAAATATACAATATAAGAAATAAATATATTACATTAATATCTATCGTGATATGATCATTTAATATAAAAGCAAAAAAAATATTGGTAGAATTGCTAAAAACAACCTAAAATTTCAAGTCAAACCTATAAGTGTACCATACTTTCAGTCAAATGCAAAACCAACCTACATGGGTGATGAAGTACTATTTAACCCTTATGACCAAACAAAAAACATAAGTGTATTTTACGTTTATATCTTTTGTTAGTCTACAAGGTAACAAAAAGAAGTCTACATCGAAGTAGACTTCGTACGAAGTCTATTCATTCGGTAGACTTGTTATGTAGTCTATACCATAATTTTATCTAATAATTTAAATTTAGAAATGTATGAAAATAATTTTTGTAATATTTTTAACTAATCATTAATATAATGGATAATATGAAGTAAAAAATTAAATTTTATATAATTAAACATTTTTAAGGAACATATACTAAATTAAATTTAAATATTTATGAAAAAATTAAATCATATATTATGACTATAAAATTAAAAATAAAAATAATTAAACATATGTAGTAAATCATATATTAAATTTTGTAAAAAATAAAGGGAAAAAGATAAAAATCGTTGTAGACTTAAAATTTAACCTAACCAGATTTAACCAATATAATTTGATGATTAAACAAAACATTTAGGGTCTGAGATTTTTGGTTTAGGGGTTCGTAGACATATTATAAAGTCTACATATATGTAGACCTTTTTTCAGTCTATTCGTATTGGTGTTTAGAAAAAACTCCTAAAATTTAAATTAAATTTAAATATTTTAAAAATAAATAAATCATATATTATGATTATAAAATTAAAAATAAAAATAATTAAAACTATTTACTAAATCATATATTAAATTTTGTAAAAAATAAAGGGAAAAAGATAAAAATCGTTGTAGGCTTTCTAAGAAGTCTCCACACAATTTAACTTAACCGGATTTAATGAATATAATTTTAACCTAATCGAATTAAACCAAACCTTCTTTAACCTAACCACAAAAGTTACCCAGTATATAAATACAATTTCTCAAGCTTTTCGGGTATAAAAAACCTAATCTTCGCCGTATCTCTCTCTAGGCGATTTCCGACGAGATTTTTGGTGAGATTTCCGACGAACTCGATCCTCACAGTTTCCCATCCGCTCCGTCTCTGTCCGCTCCATCGCTCTGGTAAATTAAATGTCTCTTCTTTACCTCTCTGTCGATAAAAAGTGACCACTTTTACCTTTTTCTCTTTTCAGATCTGAGCCGGCGACTTCTAAGGAACCTGCTTCCGGTCAGTATCATTGTTCTACTTCATCTCTCTGTCCTAGCCGGCAAGGGATGTGCTTCATCTTTCCGACGTACGTCTTTCTGTCATCTCTATCTCTCGTTTAACTAATAAACTAACAAGCTCATCCTTGTTTACTAAACTTCTAGTTTCTTTTGATTCAGATCTGAGTCGGCCAGTCTTAGAATTATTTCTCTAACCAGCAGTCCATCCTCTCTAATCCATTTCTCTGCTTCCGGTCAGTCAACTTCATTTTAAAGTGTAGACTGAAGTTTTGAATTTGTAGACTAAAGTTTTGAATTTGTAGACTGATGTTTTGAATTTGTAGACTGATATTTTGAATTTGTAGACTTCTCATTTAAACTGATGTTTTGAATTTGTAGTACACGGATGTTTGAATTTATAGGCTTCTCGTGTAGGCTTCATTTTAAATTGTAGACTTCTCGTGTAGATTTCACTTGTATAATTCTTTGTTTGTGTTTTTTTGGTGCATGTTACAAAATGGATAAGCATGATTTCCTATCAAGGTTGTATACTCTAGGGAGGAGCTCAAGAACTGTGAGTAACAGACGGTTGTAACAAACTTATGTAATTTGCTTGCAGTAGACTTAAGTATTAGTCTTCTTTTATAGAAGACTTTTACAGAAGTCTGGTACTCGACTATCTATCAAAATATCATCCTTTGTATCAGTATAGTACTCTTTTTTTAGAGATTTTAACTCATATTCGACCAAAAGTACAACTCCAATACAATCCAGAGATTTACATATTAGTCTTCCTCTATAAGAGACTTAAAAAGAAGTCTATTTTCTGTTAAAGAAGACCAATATGTTGGTCTGCACGACAGAAAATAACATTAGAACTCAAAGTAATAGAAAAATTAAGACCTACGATTTCAACAAAAGTTCATCAAATAAGACAACATCCAAATACAACTGATAAGTTCAATACATAAGACATAAGACAACATCCAAAGCGACAATACAACTGATAAGTTCAATACATAAGACATAAGAAAACATCCAAACCAATAAGACACCATCCAAAGCAATAATACAATTGACTAGTTCAACACATAAGAGATTAAGACATAAGACAACATCCAAAGCAGTAAGACAACACTGGTTTAACCGAGACAGTTTGGATGTGACCCGGTTGTTTGCACTGTGACAATTAACGTATACTTACTAATACGTCTACATTTGTTACCTAACAATATAGCAAAATCAAAAGTATTATACTTTCATAATTACAACAGTTTTTCTATTCAAAATCACTCAAACCCATTAGGATTAACTATTATACACTTTCAAACAAAAAAATTGTGAAAAACATTAATGCATAATACACAAATTAACTTTTAATGTATATTTCGAAATAGACTCCATGTTCAGTCTACAAAGTGGTAGAATTTCTTTTCAGTTTACATCAGTAGACGGTCAGATAGGTCTACTCTTTGGGTTAATTTTTGCAGTTGACCATTTTACGGTTACTTTTTATAGTTGAAAAAAAGTTGTAATTTTATATAAGCAGACATCGTTTTCAGTTTACAACTTTAAAAAAGTTAGTTTTCGCTATTGAGCAGAATTTTCAAGGATTTGACTTTCAGAGGTAGACTAAATATACAGTCTACATGTTTTAATTTTTTTGAATGAGGTTAGTTTTGCAATTGACTATGATTGACTTTTTAGGGGTAGATTGAAATGAACGTCGACAGCTTTGCAGACTTCACAAGAAGTCTACTCTCAAATCCGACGAGTCAGTTTTGCATTTGACCAAAATAAAAAAATAGACTTCACGCGTCGTCTACATTTTTTTTTTCTTGAAGGGAAGACTGCATATGAAGTCTACATATAAAAAAAAATTAATTAATTTTAAAAAGTTTTAGTCAAACACAAAACTAACCTTTTCAACGCAGTCAAAATTTTGGTCAAATGCAAAACTAACCTTAAGTAAACTTCTCCGGCAGTCTATGCTTCGTAGACTTACGTTGAAGTCTGCTTATGAAAAGTCAAAAGTTCATTCAAATGCAAAACTAACCTCTTTTGCGTAGTCGTCTTTGTAGGTCTACGTAGTTTTTTGTTTTTGTTGTCAAAGGTTAAGATGTAGATTGTTGGGGAAAGCTACAGTACAAAAAAAATCCGTTTAATCAATTGAAAAACTGACCTGTGCGTTGACAAATAGACTGCATTGTACGTCTACAAAAGGGCGTAGACATATAAAACAGTCTATTATCGCGACACATATCTGAGAAACGACTTAAACCATGTAAATAGTTACCTTTCTGCTGTATGAAGCTCGTTTCCAGCCTTTTCACCGGTCCAAACTCCAATAATGACCAAAAGGAAACATTTTGACGATTCACAAGTGAAAAAATACGAAATTATGAAGTTTGTGATTATGAAAATGAAGGTTAAGAGAGATTTTTAGATGGAAATGTAGAGAAAATGAGAGGAAATGAATATTTACTTGTTTAGAATGAGAAAAAAATGGTTGAAAATTCAATTTTAGAGCTTTAAGAGATCAAAAATGGTGGTTCATGGTGGTTAAAAATATTGATAATGATGGCATAGTTGTAATTAAGAAGAAATGTTTAGGGTGTATTTGGTTTTTTTGTATTTTTTGAAATTAAAAAATATATAAATAATAGTGGCAAATTTGTAAATAATTCAAAAACTTAGGGGTATCATGGAAATTTCAATGATGAATAGTAACTACAAAAAAATGGTTGGTTTTAGGTTTGACTTGAATTTTTAGGTTGTTTTTGAAAAACTCCCCAAAAAAATTAGAATAAGTAAATATACAATATAAGAATATATAAACATAAAATATAGGAAATAAATATATTACATTTAATATATATCATAATATTATAATAAGTAAATGTACATTAGAAGAAATATAAATAATAAATAAATATACAATATAAGAAATAAAAAAACTACATTAAGCATCTATCAAAAAAATGTATAGCAAAAATAAAATATAAATAATATAAATATTACGTTAAGCATCTATTATAATATTACTATTTGATATAAAATAAATAAAATTAGAATAAGTAAATATACTTTATAAGAAAAAATAAAAAATAATTAAATATACAATATAACAATATTTATATAGTTAACATTTGAAAATTAAAATAGTTCCGCGCATAGCGCGGTTTAACCCCTAGTTTCAAAAAAACAAAAAAATCCATGTTTGGTGGTTTTGTAAAAAGTGTACGATTAGTTTTGATATATATATATACACATATATGTATATACTTCCTAATTATTTGTTTAAGTAATTTTATTTTATTATTTATATTTTCAGTATGGACTATTTTGTTAATTTCACCTTTAAAAGGTAATGTGAAATAACTTAGATGTGTTTCATATCTGTAAAATAAACTTAGAAAATTTATTAAATTCAATAATTATAACTATTGAATCATTTTATTAATTAGTAGACACATTAAAAATAACAATAAGTTATAAAAATAGAAAATAATCTATTAATACAATGTAATATATTAAATTCAAAAAAAGAAAAAGTTTCCAATCAAGATTAAATATATAATTTCTATACTTTTATTTACCTAATTGTTTTACTAATTATATATTATATAATATTTTTCTTTAAATATTTTTGAAAAATACAATAATTTGAAAAGACACAATTACTATTTTTTATATAATATTAAATAAAATGCATTATATTTAAATATATTTAATGATAAAATTTAATTTATGCGCAATATCATATAATGTTGGATCAAGCAAGCGAAGGGAACTTTGAGACTATGGCTCGAGAGGAAGCTAAGACCCTGATTCAGAACTTTGTGTCTAGGAACAATATTCGGAATATGGATACTCACAGAATGCAATCATGTGTTACGAATAATGACAAGATCATTGAGGTTGAAGACAAAACTGATTTTGTAAATGAAGTCTCGTTGGTGGAACAGCCTGCAGAAGAGGACGAGAATCATACAAATGAAATCTATGATGGAACAAGCCATAGAAATTCAGAAGAAGATGAGTACAAACTTAAATCTAAGATTGGATTCTCTCTAGAAAGAGTTGAAAGGAAAATTAGAAGCCATGAACACCCATGTCAGGATGCTAAACACCCAAAATTCTCAGAAAACAGAAGTTGTGAAGAGGCTAGAAGCTCTAGTTAAAGAGAAGGCTGAGGAGAGCAAGAGGCATCAGGTTGTTGCCATCTTAGATAATGACTTTGGGGAAGTAATTGAACATGAAAAGCTGGAAGAATGTGATTTTCTAGTCGAAAGTTCTATGACCTTTGGCA
Source organism: Moricandia moricandioides (assembly GCA_905132885.1). NCBI lineage: Eukaryota > Viridiplantae > Streptophyta > Magnoliopsida > Brassicales > Brassicaceae > Moricandia > Moricandia moricandioides. The sequence goes on along the minus strand of CAJHQQ010000653.1, from coordinate 62,864 downwards.
GCTCGCACTGGTGTCGATCGACACACATAGATAAGTACGTAGGAACGGTGAAAATTCAGAGGCACTCAGACTTCGCCTCATGACACCGGCTTCCTGCCAACCCGTATTGTATTAAAACGGACTATGTCGATCGACACCAACTGGACAACATCGATCGACATCAAAGGGCGACAAACAATCGACGGCAGTAGACGAGCATCGATCGACACACACTCATGTCAAGCCATAATGCACACCATCATCAGAAAGGCCAACAGTGACCACCAATCAGCAGGATGTCGATGCACCAGAACAAGGGCAATTGATTCCAACTGAAACCTCTTTCGTTGACAGTATCGACGACGGTACACACCATATATCGATCGACACCATCTGGATGAAGTTGAATCTGCCATGGACAAGCAGGCAGAGAAATAAAGAAGTCCAAAGAAGACAGTGAGATCTATGGAATCCTATGTTCCCAAACACCTCAGGAGAGAAGCTAAAAAGGCTGAACTTGATGGATTTCAAAATGAGAGTGAAGAGGGTTCCTAAGAATATGTCTTTCGAAGATGCAAATCACCAGTACAGACTTGGTAATTTCTTCAGAAAGAGAAAGGAGACAGATGAGGCCATTGAGTTGCTGTTTAATATGGTCAGCCGTAAATCCAAGAAGACACTAAAGAAGGAACAAGATCCTGGGAAGTTTTTGACTCCTTGCTGTATACATGACACCAATTTCCCATACACCATCTATTATACTAGATCTGCAGTCAGCATCATTGCCAAGGACACTTCCGAACTGTTAGGAGTAAAGGTGGAACCTTCTCAAGAAAGCTTCACCTTCGCGGATAACTCCAAGGTAAACACTGCAGGCATGATCAAGAATGTTAAACTAGAGATAGGTGAATGCACTGTTCCTGTGATTCATGTTTTGGGAAGCAAATCAGGTCCATAATCTTCTCTTATCTTTGGAAGAGCCTTTATGGCTACAGTAGAGGCATTTTGTGATCTCAAGAAGAATAAGAAGCGCCTTACTGATGTTGATGAAAATGTCTTCTACAATCTTGTGGAAATACCAAAAATGTGGGGTTTATTTCATGGATAGAGCCGTCTGAAGATCAAGCACCTGCATTTGATTCAAACCTTGAAACCACAGAACCAGAATCATCGTCGATCGACACTCGCCTAATAGCGTCGATTGACATTCTCCAGATTTTAGAGCAAATTGTGATTGAAAAGCCTAAGTTTGGGGGAAGGGCCAAGAAGAAGAAAAAGAAAAAGAAGGTAGATACAGATTTTTTATCACCGGTTCCTTCGCTATTTATGAGGGAAGTCTTGATTATAGGATGTGCTGCAAAGAAGTATGCAACCCTTTACCAAGGTCAGGTGCTATGTGATCCAGAGATTAATGAAAAAGGGGAAGCTTCTGCAAGAACTTTTATCAACATCATCAAAAAAATGAGGAAGAGGGACACTGAGAGCTGTTCTGGAGCAAGTTCGCCTTCTCATCCAGACTGAATCAGAATTCCAAAACGTCGATCTTAAGACTATATCCAAGCGCTGAGTGGGAGGCAACCCACTGTTTAGTAAGTTTTTATTTAAGTTTTACTTATACTACTATTTATTTCGAGTTTTATTTTATTTTTATAGACTATTTGAGTCCACCATCGATCGACACCATAGAGGCACCATCGGTCGACGTTGGATCGCGACCATCAAGCGACCACACATGCCTACCATCGATGGACATCCTCTTACAGAGACAGGTATCGAGTTTTCTATTTAAGCTATTTACTTATGATTTGATATTTCCTAACCAATCTGGGAAAGATTACACTGGGGATAGTGTAATTTAAGTCTAGGGGAGGTTCGTTAACGCTATTTTTTTTGAGTTTTATTTATATATATAAGTTTTTGAAAAAGTTTTATTTAGTCAAGAGGGAGACTATGATCAAGAATTGTTATTGATTAACCACACTTTAGCACCATTTTTAGAAGGTTGTTTGCAGATATTACTAGAGATACCAAAGTGGATCATCCTGACACTATATCACACTTGCTTATAAATTTTTAAGGAACCGAAGCTGATTTCCAAAAATCATCCTGACATTATTAGCTTGCTTTGGAGCTTGGTATACACTGGATCGGATTCCTTCTGCAAGTCTAGAAGGTAAAATTATGTGTGCTTCTCATTCCCCTCTCTCTCCCCTTCAGAATTAAAAGGATCGAACATGATTTGGTGGCTATAACCATTAAAGCTTGATTCATATGATTCTAGAAAGAGATAAAGGTCAAAAAGAAGTGAACAAGATCTGGTGGCAAAAACCATTAGGGCTTGATTCATGGAAACCTGTCCAAATATCTCAGTCAATTAAAAAATAAAATTATACCCTCAAAAGAATGGAGACTTTGACATGTGTGTTCAGATACTTGCAGAGGTAAGAGTCCATATATCCTTTGATCGATACTCCTAATGTAAATCGTGCACTTTTATTCTATGCAAAGAAATGAAATCAGTAGGGGGCGAATCAGACTAGTATACGCTAAGTTGTTGGTAGAATGGATTTTGTTGCTATACTAGGATAGGGTATATAAAGTTTCTCTTTGATTGACTTGATAGGATGTGGTTGCAACAAAGTAGGGTGATAGTTATATTTAGACATTATGTGAGTCTCCGCATTTCAAAACCTCTTTAACAGTCTTTGTTTGCTTGAGGACAAGCAAAAGGTTAAGTCAGGGGGAGTTGATCGGGCCTGATATTTACCACTATTGTGCCATGATATCAGCCCTATTAGAGTCTATTATATGTTTTAGAGTATTTTCAGGTTCAAGTACGTTCTGGAGAGCTTTGGTGATTATGGAGGTTTTAGAGATGCAGAATTGTGCAAATGCGTCAGATGTTTAGTTATGGGTGGAGACCTTCCCGTGGTGCGATTGAGTTTATCTTTAAACAGAATATAGAACTTTGAGATATCTTTCCACTGCCACTGGTTTGAGGTCCATCCGACATCTATATATAATGTTATGCCCAATTTACTGAAGCATGGTCTGTCTGCCTCGCAAGAGGAAGCTGTCGAGAAGTTGAATGAGTGTCGATAGACGGCCAAGGCTTGGTTGGTGATCCCAGAAGACAGGCCCGACTTGTTTTATGACTGACTTAAGCTCAGAAGACACCACAATTTACCAGAATACCCCTGACGAGTTTAGACCTAATTTATATAGTTTTCTAAGCCATTGTTGACGGCTAAGCTTGATTTTATTCTTTTTTGTTAAGTTTTGGTGAGAAGATCAATTCTCCTTCGGAGATTGATTGAAAATCCTTTGGTTTATACTGATTTCTATATGTATTATTTATTCAGACTATGATTTGTGTTATTGCTTCCATGTCTGAGTAATCATCTTGTTAGGTTTAGGGATTTCATGTTCTTAATGTCAAAATGATAGTCATAGGATTGTTAGGTTATCTATTGATCTCTACACCAGGTTGGCTTGTAATATTAGGATATAGAGTAGTGAAATAACACGAGAGTGTGACTGATAGATTGAACCTAGAATCATACGACAATTGAGAGGCACGAGAGTGCAATTAATTAACGGAACCCGAGCCCTTGGTCTAGGATCTAGTTGAACATTAACGATATGTGTGTTAATGCTTGTTTGAGGTAGTATCGATCGACGCTCGATCCTTGTATGCATGTGGGAGCTGGAACATAGAACTTAGGCATCTGATTTGTAATTGCAGGAGAGAGCTGGATTACTTGCTTATTGTATTCGAGTTCTAGAATTTGATCTATAAAACCCTTAGCATCCTTTATTTTTGTTTTGAATCTATTGATTGATAAATCCCTAGAGCTAGCTATTTCATCTTATTGTTATCAAACCAATCACCTTCTTACTTGTCTACTATTACTTTCTTGTTTAATAAACTGTTTGCCTAGCATAATCTAAAAATCTATAGTCTATTGTGTTCCCACGCTCCATGTGGATTCGATCCCTAAGTACTACAACTGAACCTCTTATTTGAGAGAGTAAAATGCATAATAAAGCTACATCAGAAACCTCTCCTGAAAACTTGAAGTTGGAGCCTGTTCTTATGAAAAGCATTGTTCGACACTGACTCTTATGTGTCAATTGACACCTCAGCCATCCACAAGTTTAATGATGAATTAAGGAAATTTAAAAAATTGTCCAAAAGTTCCAAGGAATGCACAACTGTACCTGGTCGAATATTTTTCCATTTATTAGAGTTTTCATCAATTTTGTAACATACACTTCGTTATTGTAGAGAAGAGAGCATAAGATTGGAGAGAGAGATCTGAACACCTTCTGAGAGAAGATCTTGAACTAGTTTTGTTTTCTATCTTGTTTATGCACTCTTTCTATTTTATTTTGTTCAATTTATTCAGACTATAATTATGATTTCTATGATTATGTCTGAGTAGTTCTATTGTTAGATCTACGGTTCTTTAAAGGTTGTTTAATGGTATGCTAGACTTATATTTTTGTTGGAGAAATTAATTAGTTCTTCATCTAGTTGTTCTTACTGGTAGGATTAAGATTGATCCCCTTAACCCTAGATCTTAGGGTTGATGGGCGCAATGGAAAGCTTATTGAAACTAATATGATATGATTAGCTAGGCGCATACGACAGTTGGCCTAGATAATTAGAGTGCATATAAAACCTATTCGCTAAGGATTGTTTAGAAGTTGTATTGATCAACACTATTAAGTCAGTGCCGATCGACACTCCCCGAGGATTTATATACGAGTGTATGAGTCCTAGGAGTAGACACTAGATAATATTTACCAATAAAAGTTGATTGATTATAACTTGAGTTTGAGTTCGAGAACTGCACTTTAATACATCTTTGATAATGTATTTAGTTGCATTCCTATTACACTCGACAGTTCCACCTTAGTTTAGCTTCATCTCATCTTGATAACTTAGAATAATTTATCTCTCTGTTAACTGCTTTCTATCATCACCTTCTAGCTTTATTTCGAAGACAATAATTCTATTGTGTAATCGAAATGTCTCTGTTTATTATATCCTTATGTATTATAACTGAATCTCTTATTTGAGAGAGTAGCTCTTAAGGTTAAATTTAGCATATAAAATTTGGCGCCATTGCTGGGTACTCTTACTTATTACAATTAGATTTAGTTTAGACTATAGTCTTGATTTTTACTTTTTGTTTACTAATAATTCTCTCTCTCGTGCTGAAACAGGTACATTTGATGAAGAATATGGGCTTTGGACGATGAACATCAATCGATGGATCACTAGCCTTGCCGATCGACTGCATTAGCAACGTCGATCAACAACACAATATCCTCGTCGATCGACACCACTCCGCCAGAAGCAGATAAGTATACGCTTACAGATATACCATGGATATTACAACTTTTAGGCCATGGTATAAGTCCTTTTTATATACTATTATAGATGTTTGGATTCTATTTTTGAGTGTTTTCAGATCTAGGTACGTTTTGTAGCAATTTGTAGATTATGGAGATTTTTGGAGCTTAATGATGAAGAAACTCGTAGCTGCGAAGAATAAGAAGATAGAGTCAATATTTGAGATGTATGTCGATCAAGAATACTCTGTTGGTATCGATCGACAACGAGGCGAAGGATTAGGTCGACTTGTTCGTGGCCGACTTGAACCCCATAAGTCCCACATAATTACAAGACTACCCATGGCCGAATTTATACCTAGTGTTTATGTGTTTTGACATTGTTGTTGGTATCGATCGACAACGAGGCGAAGGATTAGGTCGAGTTGTTCGTGGCCGACTTGAACCCCATAAGTCCCACATAATTACAAGACTACCCATGACCGAATTTATACCTAGTGTTTATGTGTTTTGATATTGTTTGGGCAGAACACCACCATTCCACAACCCTTTTACCATACACAAACTATTCCACCATACTTAGAAAGTTTTCGTAGTTTTGGAGCGAAGATCAAGACTCCTTCAAAGATTTTTATTGGAACTCCACTTTTTCTTACCTTATTCTATTTAAGAATTCTATTCAGAAATCTATTATTCTTTGCTTGGTTATGTCTAAGTAGTCTTCTTTTTTAGAGCTAGGGTTTCATTAAGGTTTGTATGTATTGCTAATTATAGAACTCCTAGGGTATATTGACAGGAGGGTTTTATGTATTTCAATGCAAATTCTATCAAATTAACCCTACGAACTACTCTTGCCAAGAGATGTCAAATTGTAGTATTTAGGGATCGAATCAACATGGAGCGTGGGCACACAATAAATTCAATAAAGTCACGATTAAGCTAGGCAAATAGATTAAAAAGCAGTAAATAAACTATAGCAGATAATTGATTGATTGGTAAGTAAACAATAATAATAAATAGCTAGATCTAGGGTTCAGGAAAGTAGATTACAAAGGATAGAAGCTAAGGGTATTAATCATAAAACTCGATATCTAATGTAAAAGACGACCAGCTCTCGCTGCGAGTCTAATCTATTGATTGAGTCCGATGTCTCAGCTCTCGCTTGTTAACACGAAATTGCCATCGATCGATTGCAATGATCATGCGTCGATCGATGGTCTCTTGTATAATTATTTATGACCTAATTCGATAAGTTAACTAAATTAACTAAATCAACTTTCGTTTGTTTCTAGAAACCTACCTCAACATGACTAATTCTGGTAGTAGACAATGCTCTCGCTTGTGCCTAACTTTCCTATGATCAGGGTTCTAGTTAGCTACTATGCAACACAAGCATTAAAGACCATTCTATAGATAGATCTAAAAAACACCTTAGCAATTCTATTGTTTGGCTAATCCATCAATACCATTAATAAACCCTAAACCTAACAAGAACTTACTCAGACATGATCTTTGTCACATAAATCATTGATGAATAGAACAAATATAGAATAGAAATCAAATAAAGAACCAAAGGATTTCCAGGAGGACTCTCAAGGTGTTCCTCCCTTCTCTCCTAACCCTAGAACAATAGATAAAATAAAGCTTGGTGCCTAAATAATGACATAGAAACATATAGATAGGATTTTAGGTCGTCCATGGGTTTTTTAGTAATTTGTGATGGCTTATGGTCTTAAGTAGGCAACAAAACAAGTCGTTCATGTATTCTAGGATCACTGTCTATCGACACCAAGGCTGTGCCGTCGATCGACACTCATTCATCTTCTCGACAGCTTCCTCTCGCGAGGCAGACATACCACTCTTTAGTAAATGGGGAATAACTTTAGATCTAACCGTCCGATGGATCTCAAACCGGTGGAATTGGAAATCTAACTCAAATCTATATCTTATTTAAAAATATCAGCTCAATCCCATAGTGGAAAGGTCTCCATCCATAGCTAAAAATCTTACACATCTTGGCAGTTCTGCATCTCTAAAAGCTCCAGAATCACCAAAGTTCTCCAAAACGTACCTGAACCTGAAAACATTCTGAAACATACTCCAAACACATATAATAGACTCTAAATAGGACTGATATCATGGAAAAATAGTGGTAAATATCAGGCCTTATCAACTCCTCTAGACTTAACCTTTTGCTTGTCCTCAAGCAAACAAAGCCTGTGAAAGAGGTTTTAAGAAGTGGAGACTCACATATTGTCTAAGTATAAATTTTACCCTACTTTTTTGAAACCACATCCTATCAAGTCAATCACAGAGAAACTTTATATACCATATCCTTGTATAGCAACCAAATCCATTCTACCAACAACTTAGCGATTACTAGTCTGACTCGCCTCTCTACAAATTTCATTTAAAAGTGCAGGTTGTACCTTGGGAGTATCGATCAAAGGATATATGGACTCTTACCTCTGCAAGTATCTGAACACACATGTAGTCTTCTCTGTTTCCTTTCCTCTCTCTCTTCTCACTTCTTTTCAGTCAATATCTCCCTTTTTTTGAGGGTATCATTTTATTTTTTAGTTGATTGTGATATTTGGATAGGCTTCCATGAATCAAGCCCTAATGGTCAATGTCGACCGATGGTCATGATCCATGGTCGATCGATTTTTATTCTTTAGTGTAGATCGATGGTACACCTGTAAGTTTCTACTTTTTTTTAGAAAATAAAGCTCAAAATAGAACACAATATCAGTAATACTTCCCCCAGACTTAAACAACACTATCACCAATGTTATACAGTCTAAGATTTGTGAATAAAATAAATCATAAGGACCAAATTTAACAAGGAAAAATGATATACCTGCTTGCTGATGGTGACCGTCAATCGACATAGTTAAGTGGCGAACGATCGATGCTCGGTTTGATCCGTCGATCGACAATGATCTAGTGTCGATCGATTCTCTGCGCAATCTATCTTCTATAGACTCTTCTCCTATGTCTATCATCTCAGCAATAAGTCATGCTCGAAGGTTTGCAAATGGTTGTAAGAAGCATCTGCTGCACACTCTGTTTTTCCTCACACCATTGGAGAAGTGAGGAATCAATGATAACAGAGGACCGCCCTTGGTCCTTTTCCTCTTCTTCCAATTCCTCTTCTTCTTTCCCCAAACTTGTCTGATCTTGTGGTCCCTTCATCAAAAAGATTACGAAACACTTCAAACACATTTTTCTCTGATCCCTGATGAGTGTCGATCGACGCTTTAGTGTTTATGTCGATCGAAGTTCCAATGGCTGCGTCAATCAACTTACCAATGATGGTGTCAATCGATGCTGCGACCGATGGTCCTTGATCAGCGTCACCTTCATACTTCAATACTCTCTGCGAAACAACTGTATGCAGAAGATCATCAAATACTTCAACGTAAAGATCCATATGCACACTTTCATCTGGTGGAATAGGAAATTCAACCTCAAAACCAACATAGAGAACCACAAAATTCATAGGGTCATGTACCCTCTTCACTCTTTTTCGAAAACCAGTAGCTTCTTCAGTGGAAATAGGTGGTCGTAGATGTTTTGGGACAGCAAGGTGTGAGGTCTCAGACTCGCGCATACTCTTCCCAACTGGTTCTGGTTCAATCACGTAATACGGTTCGTCCAGCCATGGGTGTCGATCGATATCATTAAATGGGTGTCGATCAATGAAGTTGGGTAGCTGTCGATCGATGCTCTCCAGTGGGTGTTGATCGATGACAGCTTTTGGTGAAGTTTCCAGATCTCTTCTCGAAGTGTGTTGATCGTCATTAAGCTTTTGCTCTGACTCCTGGCCCAAACCTTCAGGTTGTGCTTCATCCAATTGCTTCACGAATTCCTCTAGACCCAAGAATGGTGTCGATCGACAACATAGGTTAGTGTTGATCGATGTTTTGGTCTTAACGTCGGTCGACATTGAAGTCTTAGTGTTGATCGATGCTGAAGTCGGATCACTCAAATCGGCTTCTTCTACTCAGCTCGGCTCTTCATATACATCTTCTTATTCTTCTTATTCTTCCTCTAACATATATCTCAGCATAGCTTCCATCTCGATCTTCATTGAATGATTCAAGGTGGTTAGTGGGACATTCATGATGACGAGCATGAAAAGGATGCTGACCCACAAGAGAGATATATGCATGATTCAGCTCAAAGACATTCCTTAGTGGTGCAGAACAACGCATTGCAGACCTTTTGGCGTAGAAATATTCAGGCCTTTTGTAGTCTCGAAGTGCCTTTTGTCGTTCAATCCTAGAATTCACAGTAACAGCAGTAGCATCAGGGATTGTAGTCCCCTGTGCATGAATCAATTGCCCTGCATTGTTCTGCGCACGACCTCTTTCATCTCATAAGATGCCCATTCTTGTTAACTCTCAGTATGAGTACTTCGACCTTCTCTATCTTCTTGCAAGTTGTATCGATCGACGGTGAAGTGTGGGTGTCGATCGATGTCATTATGTTAGTATCGATCGACGGTGAAGTATTGGTGTCAATCGATGCTCGCTTCTCTTTGCTAGCAGTCACTGCTTTGAGGGGTCGACTGCCTTCGTAGAGTTACGGATTGTGCGCGAATCACCAAGTTCCGTTTTTGAAGAACCCAAAAATCCTCTCCTCATTGCTTCCTGGTAGTAATATGTACCTGAAACACAAGAAATTTTTTATGTAAATAAACTAATATAGAGAAATACCTAGACTAAATCAAACAAATTGAATATAATGGCAAATCCTTGCTCCTCGACAACGGCACCAAATTTTACAGAAGGGTTTTTATGTATTTCAGTGTAAACTCTATCAAATTAACCCTACGAACTATGCTTGCCAAGAGAGGTCAAATTTTAGTATTTAGGGATCTAATCCACAGGGAGCGTGGGCATACAATAAACTTATAGTCACGATTAAGCTAGGAAAATAGATTAATAAGAAATAAATAAACTAAAGCTGATAATTGATTGATTGGTAAGTAAACAATAATAATAAATAGCTAGATTTAGGGTTCAGGCAAGAGGATTATAGAGGATAGAAGTTAAGGGTATTAATCAAAGAACTCGATATCTAATGTTAAAGATCACCAGCTCTCGCTGCGAGTATAATCTATTGACTAAGTCTCATGTCTCAGCTCTCGCTTGTTAACACGAAATGACGGTCGATCGATGGCAATGATCTTGCGTCGATCGATGGTCTCTTGAGTCCATCTTTATGACCTAATTCGATAAGTTCACAAAATTAACTAAATCAAATCTCGTTTGTTTCTACCAACCTAGCTCAACATGAATAATTTTGGTAGTAGAGACCATGCTCTCGCTTGCGCCTAACTATCCTATGATCAGGGTTCTAGTTAGATACTCTACAACACAAGCAATAAACAAAATTATATTGATAGATCTAATAATCACCCTAGAAATTCTTTTGTTTAGCTAATCCATCAATACCATTAATAAACCTAAACCTAACAAAAGATCTACTCAGACATGATCTTTGTTACAGAAATCATAGATGAATAGAACAAAAATAAAGTAGAAATCAAATAAAGAACCAAAGGAGTTCCAGGAGGACTCTTAAGGAGTTCCTCCCTTCTCTCCTAACCCTAGAACAATAGATAAAAAAAAGTTTGGTGCCTAAATAATGGCGTAGAAACATATAAATAGGGTTTTAGGTCGTCCATGGGTATTTTGGTAATTTGTGATGGCTTCTGGGATTAAGTAGGCCATAAAACAAGTCGGGCCTGTCTTCTGGGATCACCGTAGATTGATACCAAGGCTGTTCTGTCGATCGACACTCATTCATCTTCTCAACAGCTTCCTCTCGGGAGGCAGACATACTACTCTTCAGTAAATCAGGCATAACTTTAGATATAACCGTCTAATGGACCTAAAACCGGTGGAATTGGAAAGCTAACCCAAATCTATATCTTCTGTCTAACTATCAGCACAATCCCACAGTGGGAAGGTCTCCATCCATAGCTAAACATCTGATGCATCTGCTCAGTTCTGCATCTCTAAACATCCATAATCACCAAAGTTATCCAGAACGTACCTGAACCTAAAAATACTCTGAAACATACTCCAAACACATATAATAGGCTCTAAATAGGTCTGATATCATGGCACAATAGTGGTAAATATTAGGCCTTATCATATATCCATAAGAATCATTCATCAGAATTGATCACAATGCTTGTGCTATAGAGCAGCCAACTAGAACCCCGAACTTAGGATATAGATAAATACGACGGTGCGATCTATACCTGATAATAAATTTTTGAGTTAGGTTGTTAAACGCAGGTTGAAATTTGTTATAGATTAACTTAGTGAACATATCGATTAGGACAATAATGCTTGTCTAAGGTAATATCGATCGACACTCTTGCCATAGTATCAATCGACACTCTTTCTTTGCTCGCAAGTCGACAGCTGGACCAAAGACTTAGTCATCTGATTAGAATCTCAATTTTATCTGGATATCTTGATTTAGTATTTGAGTTCTCATAAGGTTTACCACATACCCTTAGCATCTATATATTACAATACTATAACCTGAAACCGTTGATCTAGCTATTTATTCTCATAAGTTTACAAAACAACTCTCAATTGATTTCTACTGTTTATTACTTTAAAATAATCTACCGATCTTAGTCTTTATGTTTATATTTTTTTGTGTGCCCACACTACCTATGGATTTGATTCCTAAATACTACAACTGATCCTCTTATTTGAGAGAGTAAAGTTGCTCATGGGGAAATCTAAAGGATATTAAATTTGGTGCTGTTGCCGGGGAACATTGCATTCATCATTAGATTTATTTAATAGTTTTTTTCTAGTTTTTTTTTATTTTACTTACTACATAATTTTTTTTCTTTGTCTTATAGGTGCATGCCTAGTAGTACCAGAAGCAACAAGGAGAAAGAATTATTATTCTCAGACCCTGATTTGTTAGAACGCATTATCCGCAAAGAGAGGCAAACGGCATCGAACGACAACAACAATCTTCCGTTGATCGGTACTTGTGAGCGATCAACGATCGATCTTCGTAGATCGACACTAACCCGCAAGCAAGCAACATGGTGGTAACTCTTGTACTAACGAGGGATGACAATGGATACATGCATGACCAAGAAGGTAATCTACGTAATGCAGCGGGTTTGAGACTTGATGGTCAGAGGGCTGTATTTCCTGATCCAGAGGAAGCTGCTAGAGAATCTGATAAACGTCTAGCTGAGGCTGCTCGAAGCAGAACGTTGGCTGACTACAACCGTCCAGATCAATACTACGCAAACAAATCTGCTGTTCGCCCCCTTACTTTCCATAGGAATGATTTCGAGCTGAAGCCTGCATAATTTACACTCGTGGGACATACACCTTATCATGGGCACCCACATGAGAATCCGATGGACCATATTGAGAGGTTCGAGGATCTAGTTTCTGCTATCAAATCCAATGGAGTCCATGAGGACTATCTGCTATGTAAGCTCTTCATGTACTCACTTGCTGGAGATGCTTCATATTGGCTGAAGCACCACCATAATCTCTTACATCTTGGGATGACATCAGGAACACCTTCTTGAATAATTTCTTTGATGACTCGCGATCTGAAGACTTGAGGAACAGAATGGCTACAATCACTCAAGAGCCCGCGAGCTCTTGGATCAGATTCAAATCGTATCAGAGAGATTTTCCAAACCATGGATTCAACGAGGTACATCTGCTTAGTACGTTCTTCAGAGGCATTGTTGTGGTTTACAAGATGACTTTAGACAGTGCTAGTGATGGTAATTTCCACTAGGAATTTAGAAGAGGATGTCAGACTTATTGAGAACTTGGCATCTACAAACATAACCAAGAACACTGATTTGGAAAGGAGAATACCGGCTACTATACTTGGCAATGATTAGATGAATGAATTTCATGCCAAGTTAGACAATGTTCACAAGCTTATCAAGAAGCAGGTGAGTTTTAAAGAAGATATAGAGGTTGTTGATACCGCCAGTGACAAGGGCGATGAAGATGATGTGAAGTTGTGGACTACATCAATGGTACTGGTTTTCATAAGTATGGGAATCAGAGTGGATACGAGAATTTTGGGCTTTTTCAAGCCCATGTCCAACTCTTCCGCGAATTTTAGTACAATATTTTCCACTTTGGGCTTAAGAGATAAGCCTACATGGATTTGGTTTTTGGCTCCTTCCCAAAATGCCTTGTACTCATCAACGTTGGACATCCCTTTATATACTACACATTATTTCTCTAAACTTCAAATGTGGGAGTTTTTTTGCATTGACAACAAATTGCATTCACAACAACAAACTTCTATGGTAGTGGTTAGAGGGATAATTACAACCAGAGTTCATAGAAGCAGAGATCTTACAGCAACAACATGAACTATGGAGCTTCTTCTTCCAAGAAGTGTGAATTTCCTAGCTAAAGTGACGTCGTAACATTAATAATAAAAACGGTTAAGTCAAAATACGGCCCTGAGAGGCCTAGAACGCGGCTAAATACCCACTTGCGATTTAATATGAAATTGAACCCATCAATATTATGCGGCGTATCTTTACTCGCAGAAGAAGATAAGTCTCGCGAAATCGGAAGTAAATGTCAAGTTTCCAAGATATTGATGAAGATCGAGATAAAAAGGAATGTTTCCGCAAAGAGATAAACTCAACATAGGGGCAAAAAAAGAAAAGAGAAACCGACCCAAAAGGCATATATAAGGGGAGCTAAATCTAAGGGCTTAATGGATCCGAAGATTTAGACCTAGAATAACTCTGCTAGCTTAGAAGAACTTAGAATATAGACGGATGCATACTCGAAACTTTACTTAGATTCTTCTCCATCTCTGTTCTGCGATTCTCTTTGTTAGCTAGATTCTACTCGTTTTGTTCTTTAGAAAATCCTGTAGTTTTGTTCTTATTAATCAATAAAACGCCTCTGTGAAACTTATTATCGATATTTTATTATCTCTTTCTTCTTTGTTTTTGTGTGTTTATGCAGATAATCCGGAACCTCTGGGAAAGTCGGATTGGCTTTTCCTTAATTTATGGAGATTGACAGAGTGGAATTCGGTTCCCACATAAACTTTCAAGTCGAAAGTTCTATGTCCATCGGGAGTTCTAACTAGTGTTGATCGAACAACCGAGGCAGACCATCGCTCGAGATATGAGACATAACGATGATCGATAGTAGAGTCTGAGCATCGATAGTCACCTCATTCTGAGTTTGTATGATCATGTGATATGGCATGCATCAGTCGACACCCACACATGTGCGTCGATTTAAAACCACTGGTTACCTACCGAGTTCGATTGCCAAGTATTGATGTAAAGAGATTGAATTCTTCAAGACACTAGTCTCAGACATCACCATCACCAAAAAGATACACTAATCAGCAAGATTAAGATGTACCAGATCCTATGATCATTAACCACACAACAAAGGGACAAGTATCTATAGGAAAGAAGAACAAGATTCCAAAGAATCTAAGAAAAGAAGCTAATGAGAAAGAGCTGGATAGTTTCATCAAGTTGATGATGAGGATCCATGTGAACTTTCCATTCGATGAAGCTTAATACGGTCACCGGTTATGGATGTTTTTCATAGAAAGTAGAGAGTCAGACGAGGATATTGAGCGTATATTCCATCAGATCAGAGAGAAGCTGAACCAGAGGATCATGGAATATTGTTTAAGAAATTTTGAGGAGAGTTTTCGAAAGCTTCTGATGGAATTCCTCTCTAGGCGAGAACACCATTAGAGAGCTACTCCCTAAAGATTTTTGGTGAAGAGGAGGCAGTAGCCAAAGTCTCTTTCGTGCTCCATGAATTTGGCCCTTCCCATCGCGATCTGGAAAGACTACAAGTGTGTTCTTTGGGATCAGTGGTGCCGTTATACATAGGGATCTTGATATTTCTGGGATCTGAAATCTTTGTATCCGTAATTTGGGCAATGAAGGGCATTTTACAGGCCTCTTAGAGAAGTCTGCCGATTGCTGGTGCGGCGCTGGTAGCATGGTGAATCTGCACTTTTACAGCTTTTACCTCTACAGCTGTTTTCACGATGTACTGGTGGAGAGCGTAAATCTCGTCAATATCACCGTTAGTAGTTTTCCAAATTTGTCGGCGTTTGATATGAATGGCATTCTCTCGTTTCACAGAAAGTTTATCTTGCTCGACCCAGAAGATGTTTTTCTTCCTCTTTTTCATAGGTATGTCGACGACAAGTTTGGCCGCGTTGTTTAGCTTCTTGTACTTCTTGGATGTATGTCAGCGCCATCCTCCAAAAAATCGGATTGCTCGCTGGTTCCCAAGTTGACACATTCGAGTCATCCTTTTTCCGTTTCCGGGTTGAGAGCTGGAGTATTTTCCATGTTTTGCCGCATTATGACAGTAGTCACCTTGTTGGGAATCTGATCCGATGGGTCTTTATTTGTGTTGACGGGATCATCTTGCAGAGTTGCAAATTTTAGTCACCTGCTGCTGCTGATCCTAGTAGCCCCACGTGGGAAGAGTGACCTAGTTCTCGTCGTTAATGATTTGACCTGTTTTGACAGAGAGCTGGTGATCTTTTTCATGTTCGTTTGACTTCTTTACGAGAGAATTGACCAGGTTTTTGAGCATCAGCGCCCGTCGTAGGAGCGTTCGGCGGCGGAGTTGTTTGAGCATATAATTAATCCATTAGAGGATTCGATCCCTTTTGTTTGATCTGAGGATAATTTGGGTTGTGTTTTCTGATGGGATTGGATGATTTGTGTGTCTCTTAGAAGGAACTTGTTGAGGAATGATAGAATAGGTGGCTCAAGGACGAAATGGATGTGATCTTCAGTGTAATATCGATTGAGAAATCAAACACTTGTGTAGAAGTGCCAGAGATTGTGAAGTTTACCTCCAAAAACAATGAGCAATGCCGAAACCCTTGCAGAGAATTAATGCCTAGGCAAACAATGTTCATAACTGAACAAATGATTCATAGAACAAAGAAGGTTTTTTATTGAAGTGAATTAAAAAACTGAAACAGAACAATTAGTTTATGTAAAAGAAGAAGGAAGACAAAGCCCTCTAAGGTTTCTGTATAACACGAGAAAGACACGTGGGGCTTCTAGGCAAGACTAGGGACCGACAAATTGAAGAGTTTAATTGAATTCTTGACTTGATTCTCGATTTGGGTTGGATCTGGTTCATAGTAAACCAAACGACAAATTGCATTCTTCAATCTTCTGGTTTGTGATCTTGTGACTGGGCCTTTGACAAAAGACAATGGATCTTTGTCTTCGTAGGTTTTGGCTGAGAAAAGTGTATTTGACCCACCAGCAAGGTTGGGCCGAATTTCATCAACTTCAGCTTTGTCCATTACGGCTGGAGTGTTACTCAGCTCATCCAAATCAAAGTCAGCTACTGGTTCAGTGTCACTCTTACTTTGCTCCTTAGCAGCTCCATCCGAAGTATCACTCTCATTCAGCTACAAGTCAGCTACTGGTTTAGTCCTGGTTGCATCATCCCATGTCCTAAGTTCAGGTTCCTAGTTATCTACTCTAGAACGCAAGCATTAAACACAATTCCAAAGATTGATATTACTTCATCCAAGCAATCCTATTTTGGGGCTAGTTCATCAATACCATTATGGACCCTAAATCTAACAGGTGAATTACTCAGACAAGATCAAAGAAAACATGATGAACTGAATAATATAATGCATAGAGTAATAAAATGGGTTCCAATACAGATCTTTGAAGGAGTTCAGATCTTCTCCCCTAAACTACTAAAAAGCTCAATGAATGAAAACTAAAAGCTGTAAAATAAAACATGGTTTTTTTTTCTGCCTAAATAATGGCAGAACCCATACAAACTAGGTCAAAACTCGTCTAGGATAATTCTCGTAATTCGTCTTGACTTGGACTTGAAGTCGGCCAATACTCAGCGAGTGGTCATCGATCGACATGAAGGATGCTCCATTGATCGATGGTCATGCTTGACATCGACTCGTACTTAGCTAAATGTGAATAGCTAATGGATATCTCTTTTGAATACTCTAACAAGCTTCATGATCTCCATAATGCTCCAAAAGGTACCTGTACCTGTAAAAACTCTAAAACACAATTCAGACACACATAATAGACTCCAAATAGTGTCCAAATGATGGTCTAAAACTGTTAAATAACATGGTATATCAACTCCCCCAGACTTAACCTTTTGCTTGTCCTCAAGGAAAACAAAGGTAGCCTGTGAAAGAGGTTTGAAAAGTGGGGATTCACATAATGTATAGTATAACTATCACCCCTACTATATTGAAATCACATTAAATAATGTTAATCAAAGAAAAACTCTATATGCCCTATCCTAGTATAGCAACCAAATCCATTATGTCATTAATTCAACATATACTAATTTGACTCACCCCTCTACTGATCTCATTTCTTTGCATAAAAATAAACTGCCGGCTTTACCTTGGGAGTATCAATCAAGGATACGTGGACTCAACTTCTGCAAATATGCATACACATGTATAAAGTCTTTCATGATCCTTTTCTTCCCTCTTTTCTCTCTTCTCTGAATCTTTTTAGATCTCAAACTCCTTGGACAATGATGCTGATACAGTCCATCTTGTCATCTTATTTTTGTTTTCCCGGGCAAAGTTGTAGGCGAATAGTGGGGTCATCGGTAATGTACCTCCCCTCGCTTCCAACAATGTATGATCATTCCTTTGAATTAGAATAGTGGGTTCATCAGTAATTTACCTACCCCTCTACATTTCAGGAAATCATCTCAATCTTTTCTTTTTATAGATGCTGAAGAGATAGAGAGAGAAAGGAATCAGAAATACACAAACTAGTACTTTACAAACTTCCAGAAGGAATCCGAGTCGATGTATGCCAAGCCCCAAAGCCAGCAAATTAGTCAGTATTAGGTTGGAGATCAGCTTTGGTTCCTTCTAACATCTTTAGTAAGTGTGATCTAATGGCAGGATGATCCACTTTGGCATCTCTAGTAATCTCTGCAATCAACCTGTCTAAGAGCGGTGCTATAGTATGGTTAGCTAATAAATAAGTTTTGATCATAATCCCCTTCTTGACTCAATAAATAATTTTCGGAAAAAATAATTAAATATAACAAATAAAAGCTCAAAATAAATAAAAACATCAGTAAACCTCCCCTAGACTTAAGTACCGCTGTTCCCAGTGTTATCTGTCGGTTAAGGGAAAAAATATATCATATGTAAAAGGTATAGATAAAGTCTAAGTTACAAAACTCCGTACGGAGTATCGACCGATGGGATAGTATTGATGTCGACTGATGGTGGTTGTGAAATTTTCTACTCCTTCTTTGAAAACCTAAAGTAATTAAATAAAAATCATAATTAATAACTAAATAATGAAAAACCAAATTAAAACTTACAATACAGTGGATTGCCTCCTACTCAACGCTTGGTTATAGTCTTAAGCTCGACGTTTGGATTTCTAGGCGAGTGTCATATCAAGATATTGAAGAACAAACAGATTTCTCAAGTTCAAGTATTTTGGGGCAAGCGTCAGAGAGTTTTAGTCACATGGGAGGATGAGTTCAGAGCTCATTACCCAGAACTGTTCTCAGATACCAGATGTCCAGTAAAGTGTCCACTTGTTTTTTTTTTGATAATTCGGGGACAAATTCTTTTGAGGGGGAGGGGGGGGGAAGAAAGTAATGACCCTCACGAGTGGATATAATTTTGGCCGAGAAACTTTTCAAAAGTCAAATTCGAGTTTAATCGATCATAATTAAAAAAAAAAGATCAAACCGATGAATTCATGGCTCGACGGGATTATCTTGTGGTCGAAATGACTTCCTTTGATAGTTCTTGTCGATTATTAATTATGTTGGTCGAATTTTATTTAAGCTAGACAATTTTGGTTGAAGCAGGACAAGAATCAAAGGTCGAGAAAATTTTAGTCGAAACTGTCCGAAAATTATCGACCAGCTTCTTAAAATTCCTTATAAATCATCCATGGTCCTTCAGCACCTTGTCTGACTGCTTCCTCAGCACAAGTCACCTGACAATCACAAGCTGCCTTCTTGCTTGCTTGCTTGACAGATCATGTAAGAAGCACATGATTTATAAACATTTCTTAAAGGGAAGGAAATGGAAGCTGCTGGTGGTTGGGTGTGGTGAAGCAGGACGCCAGCTGTCCTTGCTCATTTCTGCTTTGTGTTAAGATGAGACCCTCAGCTTAGAACAATCCTAAGCTATATAACCCCTTCATTGAGTTGCTTGCACGTTTTTGTTGCTGAAAGAAACAGAGAATTTTAGTGAAAAAAATCAGAGAGAAAGAAGTAAAAATCAAGAGAAAGATCAAGAAGAAACCTGAACGAAATTCATCCAGCAGTTGGCTCAGTTTGTTTTATTGAGAAGGATCAGAAGGTAAGAGAGTTTGATTAAACCCTAGACCTAGTTCAGCTTCTGTTATGAACCAAACCCTCATCTCTCTTTGTGATCCAGTACAGCCATGTGTAAAGCTTGGAGAGGAGATCCGTTTAAGACCATCTAACCGTGGTGATATAGGGCAAGCCTCATCTACCTGCCTGAGCCATGTTCTGAGAAATTCCATGTGTTGTTAAGCTAAGTTCATGGTCGGATGACTTGTTTAAGATGGTGTACTGATCAGTTTAGTTTAGTTTCGGTTGGAATCAATCTTTGGAAACTGCTAGCTAAACTGTTTATGGTCTGAGTGAAGTTAAAACGAGATGAACTGACCTTGTCCTGAATGAACCTTGTCTGAACCAAACTGATATGATATAGGAGGATTAGAACCGAGCTTTAACTTAACACATTTAAGTAGTTCGAGTGAACCAAACTGCCAGAATATTATTGTTCTGAACCGAACAAATTTGATCTTGTCTAGTACTGGTCTGAGCCAAACTGTTTATGGTCTGAACGTATCAAGTACTTATCTAGTATGAGTTATTATAAACTGCTAATTTATGTCCTGAACCGAGCTGATTAGATCTATGTCAAACTCCTTCTTCAGAACCGAATTGTTTGGATGGATGATCATGTTTCCGAACTGCTTATTTCAGGTCCTTCCAGCCTAGTACAAGAACGTTTCAAGACTTGTCAAAATAAGTTTCAAGACCAATCTCTAGGTGAGTCTAGGGTGATGTGGTGTTATATCACATATGTGTGTGTGATTGAATGGAATAGAATTATATCAGTTAAGTAGTAAAGCCTCTTAATCCTTTGAAAATGTGTGGTGTTTAATTTATGTAAATACTTAACACTTAAAGAAATATTTGAAAGTACACATTGAGGTTAAGCCACTTCTTAGTACTTGTTCTCAAGTACTAATTATAAGTGTAAATAATATATGGATTAATTATGAAATAATTATGGAATTAAGTATTAAGTGAAAACTCATTATTAAATCATTATCCCTAAATTATCGCATTACCCTGACTTGGTCCTGCGAATGGAACAAGGTCCTGAAGACACGATGATGGGGTAGCACCCTGGAGGTCGTGTACTGCATGACGATGCAGTCCAGAATGTTCATTAAAACGTTCGAGGATGATGGTAATGCTAACTCACTACTCTCGGTTAGACTTTGTGGTTTGTCGAGTTTTCTATATATATTGTAATTATAATTGATGTGATGAAGGGCGGGTAACAAGGAAGTGATAAATAAAATGAGATTCACATTGACAAATAATATTTTAAAGTATAAATTAAGTACTTGTATTTCATGTTCACGCTTTGATGATTGTTTGATTGTACTATTGATTGTGTAGTGATCTAGAGTCACTGGGTAAACTAGTTACTCACGACTCATTGTTGTGTGTGCAGGTAACCACTAGTTGGGAGACCTCTTCTTTTGGACGGAAGGAACGGCCAACCAGCGGTAGTATTTTTTTTCCTTGCAATGTATCTTTTGTTTTATATTTACATAAAACATTGTTGGGCGTTAGGCCGTAGGGTGAAACTATAATACTTTGTAAGATGCTTAAAAGTAAATAAATAATGTAAAAAAGATGTTTGTAAATCACGAGGACTCATATAATATTAGTCCTTGTCCGGGACGAACTAACTATTGGATACTCGGTCGGGTTAAAAAGCCTTGGTCGATATCCGGTAGGAGCGTTGGTCTTCTCAAATTGCTAGTCCAAGGTGATTCGATTTTTTTTGTGAACCTCGGGTCGGCTTTCAGGGAACATCGACCATGTTATTTCCGGTCATCTACGATCGGGGGTGCTACACCGGACCCATCACCGCCCATGACCCGAGGCCATCACCCATAACCTGTACACTCCACCTAGCTGAGATGAGCTGATTGCTAGTTATCCCAGCTGAGTAAGCTAATACTCCAGCTACTGGCGCTGACCCACATTTCAGTGAGCTACACTGAGCTGCACCACACTTCACCTAGCTGGTCGAGCTGGTTTACCGCATCCCCTAGCTTCCATAACACTCGTCCAGCTGTCATAACACTTGTCCAGCTCTATTTCCCTCGCCTACACCTCGTTTTGGGTTAAGTCTCAGCCTTCAGATTCCATTAACCTATTTACTCAGCCATGATACGCTTGTCTCTAGATCTTGTGACCTAACTAGTGCATCTCCCCGCATCATGGCTGAGTCCAAGGACCCTCTCTTGGATCGCGAACATGACAGTTTTGATCAAATTTAAAAGGATGTTACCATGAATTTGGACCTTCAATTACCTTGTTATTTACCAGTTTTAGACCATAATTTGGACCCTATTTGGAGTCTAATATATATGTATGCACTGTGTTTTAAAGTCTTTACATGTTCATGTATGTTATGGAGCATTATGGAGATTATGGACATGCTAGATCATTCAAAAGAGATATCCAATAGTTTTTCACATTCAGCTAAGTACGAGTTGAAGCTAAGCATGACCATCGATCGACGGAGCATCCTTGCTATCGATCAAAGGCCCACACTCAGAGTATTGGCCGACTTCAAGCCCAAGTCACAAAAATTATGAGAATTCCCCTGGACAAGTTTTGACACAAATAGGACAAACAAAGAACACACAAAGATAACACAGACACCACAAGAGACACGTTTTACTCTACAGCTTTTAGTTTTCTTGCATTAAGTTTTTTAGTAATTTAGGGGAGAAGATTTGAACTCCTTTAGAGATTTTCATTGTAACCCTATTTATTATTTTATGCATTATATTATTCAGTTCATCATGTGTTTTTTGATTATGTCTGAGTAATTCACTTGTTAAATTTAGGGTTCTTAATGGTAATGACGAATTAGCACCAGAATAGGATTGCTAGGATGAAGTGATATCAATCTTTGGAATTGTGTTTAATGCTTGCGTTCTAGAGTAGCTGACTAGAAACCTGAACTTAGGACATGAACAACTACGAGAATAGGTTTTGTGCCATAATTGATTCCATTTGAGCTAGGTTGTTAGATACATGCGAGACCTGGTCTAATTAACATAGTTGACGAACTTCATGTCCGATTAGCATCGATCGACACTAGGCCTTAGTCGTCGAGCGACGGTACACTTCTCTGTCCGCATACGAGAGTTAGGACAAGAGGAGGTTCGACTAGTTAACATATATCGTTCTCGCATATTAATAATTTCCTGCATCCTATCCATTACAACTCACTTGCCATAAACCCTTGATCTATCGCTTTTCCATATTTGCATACACTTAGTATTTTAGATAATTTCATATGCCCAATAGACTTACAATTAAAACCTCTATTTGTAGTTTGCCTAGCTTAACTATTAGAATTACAATAAATCAATTGTGTGCTCTCGCTCTCTGTGGATTCAATCCCTAAGTACTGCAATTTGACTTCTCTTTGAAAGAGTAGTTCGTATGATTAATTTGATAGATTGCATGATTAAGAATGTAAACCATAACCCGCACGCTGTCAAATTTGGCGTTGTTTCCAAGGAGCAAGGATCGCAGTTAGAATTATTTTTTCTAGGTTTAGTCTAGGCTTTTTCATTAGTACCAATTTACAGATAATTTATTTTTCTTGTCTTTCAGGTGCATGCCCAGCAGTACCAGAAGCAACAAGAACCAGTAACTACTCTTCCAGACCCAATTGTAATGGAACGCTCGATCCAAAAATAGATATGACAAGCATCGCTCAACAGTACCTCTGAACCGCCGATTGACGCTTCTTCACCAACATCGATCGAAAACACCATGGCATCGATCGATGGCAGTCCACAAGCTCAGATGGTTGCGAATTTAGTTGTGGTTCGAGATGAGAGAGGAGAGATGTATGACCGTGAAGGTCATCTACATATTGCAACAGGTCAGACAATTGATGACCAGGGGGGTGCAATCCCTAAACTAGAAATAGAAGCAGACGCTACAGTAGCTCGACCTAAAGCTAATGCCCAAGCTGCTCAACGGACACTGGCAAACTACAAACGTCCAAACCAGTTCTATGCTAACAGATTTGTTATTCGTCCTCCAACTTTCCAAAGGAAAGACTTTGAGATCAAACCGTCCTTCTTCGCACTTGTTGCACAGACGCCTCTCGTTTTACTGCTTGTGTTATATGAATTCCTTTGTGATCCCGTTTCCAGACAAGCTTCATTTACGCTTTTGTCTCTGGAGCGCTCGTACGTAAATTCAAAATAAATATCTATTGTTTTCTAAATTTGTTTTGTTATCTTTTCATTTTTTCCAAGTTTATTTGATTACTTGTCGTCAGTTCTCGCAGAGAATCCGAGACCTCATGGAAAGTTAGGGTTTCTTGTCCTTACCCTTCTAATACTTGATCTCATAGGGAAAGGTTTCCACAAACTCCAGCCAACTAGCATGTCTCTTCTTAAGTGTGGTATGGCCTCTCAAGTTAGAGTCTCATGATCTGTATGAATAACAAAACCATTAGACAAAAGATAATGTTTCAGCACGAACTCTATGGCCACTACGAAGTTACTGATATACGGCCTCAGCACTTGGTTCATGAGTCTTATGAAGGTGTTTGGCGCATTGGTGAGACCAAATGGCATTACAAGACATTCATAAACACCTTGTTTAGTTTTGAAAGTTGTCTTGCACTCGTCTCCTTCCTTTATGTGCAGCTGGTGGTATCCACTCCTGTGATCTATCTTAGCAAATACATTAGAACTGCTTAGTTCATCCAACATAACACCCAATCTTGGAATGGGATACCAATTTGATGGTTTTGTTATTGATGGCTCTACAGTCCACATACATCCACCAAGTGCCATCCTTTTTGGGAACCAATAAGATTGGTACAACACATGGACTGAGACTCCTTCAGATGTACCCCATTCTCATCAGATCTTTGACTTGTCATTCTAACTCCTTGGCCTCCTTAGGTATGCATCTTGGTTTGGAAGGGGGAACAAGATCAGCCTGATGTTCTGTTCCTCAGATGGGAGGTAAGCCGGCTAGGATTTCATCAGGAAATACATCTTTGTATTGTTCCGTAAGAGCTTTCACCTTGGCTGGCAACTCTTTTCCTTCATAACCAGAAACAAAAACTTCCTTAAAGATCATTAGTATCATCTGCGTTTGGCTGGATAAAGATTTAAGCACAGAACCAGAAGTAATATATAGGTTAGCTTTATTACCTTGTTACTTTGGTCCATTGCATTTTTCATGTCATGGACCTCTTGTGGACTTAAGGGTGCCAAATTATGCATCTTATTGTTGTGGCAGAAGTTGTATACTTAAGGGGGCCAAATTATGTCCCACAAGGATAGTGCGTTGTCAATTAGTTGAGCAGAGCTAAGGCCATCTTCTTGGGCTCAGAATAATTGTAGTAGTCAATTATGTACTTCATGCGCCTCTCCCATTCGATGTAGGAATCTGGATCAACCTTCCCAGCGAATATGTAGGAATCTGGATCAACCTTCCCAGCGAATATGTACACTAATTTTTTTTGTCTTTTTGAGTAAGATTAATAGAGAACAATAAAAAAGACAGAAACTAATACTAAACTTTTTATGGGTTTTTCTTTTACGAAACAACAAGGAAAAAAGGTGAGTGCAACTAAGGGATAATAGGTAACCGTAGGATCCAAGTTTGGCTTTGATACCAAACTGTTGTGGGCACAGGTCGGGTAGGTATTAATTGGGCAATAGAGGTTCCTGGTCCGGCAACTAGGCAGTACAGGAGAATGTTCGGATGATGATCTAGATCCGAGAATGAACCTGAAAACAAGAGAATGAGATTTATATGAGTTTTTGATATGCATAACAGAAGGATGGTTACTCAAAAAACAATGTTTAAGATATGAATGAGGATGAATATGATAGATTAATGATCGATGGATGGATGAATGCTTAATTGATATTGAAACAAAGAGTAAAAGAAGGATATATCGATGGATGATGGGGTATTTGTTGCTGGATGTGTATCAATCTCAACAAGAGCAGTGGATGAACGATGGACGGATGATGGGTTTGGTCTTTCTGGATGTGTATCTCTCTCAAGGACAAATAATGGATGGAATGGATCGAGCTCGCAACAAGTTTCTATGGATCCAAAAACTTGATAAGACAAAGGTTTTGCTCTCACGGCTGCTTCTCACACACGATGAAAGACTTGAAATTTCTAGGGGCAAAACTGACTCATATATTTCAAAAGTAGGGTAATGATAGACGGCTGCTTATAGGAGGTTTATATAGTACATGATGTAGCTTTGCCCTTCTTAGGGACTTGAAGCAAAAACGACAAAAACTATGTTGTACTCTAAAGCAAGGCTAACAAAAGCCCTATATTATTGACTGAAAAGGCTAAACAAAATTCCCAAGTATATTCGATAATAAATAAAGGAAAAGACACAAATCAAAACCATAAAATGGTTAGTAATCATAAAGAAATCTTACCTTTTCCGGTCCGGTTGAATTAAATTAAACCTCAACTAGGATGGATGAACCGAAGCTGCCTGATTGATTAGCTTGGATGATAAATATGGTGAGTCCGGTTTGGTCTTGTGCATTAGCCAAGTAGATGATCGGGACGGTCTGATCTCCATCTTGAATTGGACCGTCTTCAGTTTGGGTTGGACTGATGGTTTGATCTTGAATTTTTATTGAACCGGTTGGGACTTGTCTTGGTCTTGATCTTGATTCTTCTTCAATTGGCCAGTCAGGTCTTGGTTCATGATGTTTTGGACGGCCTGGGTGAATCCATCACGTATGACCTTGGCTCCTTTCCAGGTTGTTGGACCTTTGCGGACCATAAGAACCTCTGGTTGGTAACCCACAACAGACTGAGCCCCCGTATTGGTCTTTTCCCGTTGGAAATTGTAAGGCCATCTATCCCATTTCTCCCGAGCAGAGGCTCGGTATTCACACAACTCGTGCCAACTCGTGGAACCACAGTTGGTGCAACACCTTCATGCTTGGTGCCATCATCGACCTTTCCAATAGTTTCAACATCATCATCAACCTTCTCCTTGTCTTTTATGTACTTTCCTGCTTTTGACTTACTACCCATCTGTCATAAGAGGCGGGTATGTGAGTCCCTAAACTACTGATAACTCATCCTAATGATGAGTTAGTCCACAAAAATCCCTATGAAATCCCATCTTACAATGAGTTAATCCACGCAATTCCTACTACTAACTCGTGGACGAGTTAGCTTATTAATCTAAGTATCGTTAACTCGAGGACAAGTAAACCAACCCTTACCACAAGACTTTCAGCGAAATGAGTGGTGCTTCCCCATAACCCGACACTAACTATCGTAGGACCTAAAGATGCTATGATACCAACGTGTAAGACCCGATCCAGACTCCAAACTGATCTCACATAACCCGAGCCGATAGACGACCAGGATCCAGTCAATTTAATTTAAGTTCTTATCTCGTTTAAGTGTAATATTCAGGTGAGATTCTTAACCAGGTATTCCAATACTAATCAATAAATACCCGGAAGCAAACAAATCCATATGGCCATATTGTATATAATAGCCAAGATTTGATACATTGTAGTTAAATGTGATATAATCTATCCTATACAATACTATACCTAAATGACTCGAACACCACTTACACCCATCGGCCGCTTGTCTTGTGTCAACTCGGACTATCCTTAGAACCTGCCACATTAAAAGAGGCATAAGCAACCCAAAAAATTGCTTATTGAGGCAAATCATTACGCCTATACGGTTAGTCCCGATAACCTGATCCTAACAAGCACATAATCATATCTCCTTTGAAACGACGGTGGCTTAATGACCCAATCGACCCATTTGGCACTCGGCCTTATGTATGCGAGATATGGTTCACTCCCTAGGGAAGGCCTTGGCGAGTTCCTCCCAATTTTTGGCTGCCTAGACCACACGCCGAAACAGCATGCAACTTTTCGAACCATACAGCATCTCCCAACCATACCACCATAATTAGGTTGTTAGGATAATATAGATTCAAACAAAGGTAATACACTCAGCCTCAATTCCTTATGTATCCATCACGTAACACTAAATCATCCAACCAAACAATCCTAATCTAACCCAAAGTCCATGACCATGAACCGTCCAGTCAAAGACCTTCGGTTCTAACCCAATGTAATCGCACTCACCTTATCCAATCAGAGAGAATATGTAGGAGAAGAGAAAAATAACCCTACAACGGACTGTTGGTCCTTGTTCACAAACCGACCAACTGCCTCGCCGGACAGTCACACAAGACGCTCTGACCACTCGCCTAACCGAATGGACCACTCAGCCTTAACTTTTTTTATGTTATGCCTCTCTGTCTTGTTCTCTCGCCAAACTCTCTCCGACTGTCTTTTCTCTCTCGATTTCTTAGTGGATTATACAAGGAACTTATGCCAGATGGGAGAGAGAAGGGGAGTAAATATAGGGAATGGGAGATGAGCGATGGGGGCACCAATGGCCAAGGGCCAAATGGGTGCGCGTCCAGGCCGTGACCCTTCACCCATGGTTTGTGTCCCTTAGGAAATCCTCTTGCACTCTCATGCCTATAACTTCCAATGACCCAATCAATTCAACCACGGCCAAGCCCTACCTGATGCACCTCAATACATGGATCCGGGCCAGTATGGGATCATGTTTCACATCTTGACCCAAACAAGGTTTCCCATCAAATCACGCCGATCGTGCCGACCGTGTTGTCCACCGTATTGACTCTCGGGGTTCCGGAATGGAGCTAAGGATGGAATCACGACTTGACGATGACACTGACCGACCCACATGAGTTATATCTTGACTAACTCGACAAACTAAGACTGATGGCCGAGCCAAAATCCACTTGGGATGAGAAGTATCCGAAGACGACCAAAACTTCTCCCTTTTGGCCCTTTTGGTTCGTCCCGCGTGTCCCGACGACCAAACTGATGCCTTTGATTTGGTATTTGATCCACTGATGGACTTTTCTCTTTTGGACATTTCTCCAAGGCAAGGATCCTTAAGCTTTTTTAAGACTTGTCTCATGCAGAAGCTCAGTTTATTCGTGTGGAACATCCGGCGGGCTGTACGGATTGAACAGCTCACGTCCTGATCCTTACCACCATGGACAAGCCTGGTATGGATGAAACTGGACAGTAGGCGAAGGGTCACCTTAACCAGTCCGCCTGAAACGAAGATTTCTTTGACTATCTTTTAATTCTAGAGTCTTTGTTGTTTTCCTAGATGTGTTTTCCACAAAACTTTAAATCTTTTCTTTGACCTTTCTTCTATAAATATGTAAACACATCTCATGAATAAAGCAATCGATTTTTCCTTTGTCTTTGATTTTATCTTTTTGTTCTTTGTCTAAATATCTCTTTGTTTCTTGGTGCGTAATATCCAAGTAAACAGCCTCCTCTTTGTTGTACTAGTGCATCATATCTAGTAACAATTGGAGTTGGGAATATCAGTAGCCTTCCGCAACTGTTGTGCGACCCCTCAATCCATAATTTCTCCTTGATTGCATCATGCATCTCGTGAGATTACATCCAACTAAGTCCGGCTCAGTGATCCTTCAGTTTAGGGCATATCACTACCTAACCTTCACCCCTAACCTAACTCGGACCGGCCAAACTAACCCCTAAACATCCGACCACCAAACCCACCGGCCAGACCACCGGACCATGTCCGGACCATCGACAACTGGTCACTACCTAACCCAACCTCCTCAGCTAATTGATATGGCCGAGCTGGTCAGCTAGGTGGTCCGAGCTGACTACACTACATTGAGCTAGCCTCAACTACCTATACTAGTCCTAAGATGACTACACTGATCATAAGCTCAACTGAAAAAAAAATTCAGTTGATGAAACTAACCAAGATTCTCTTACGACTTAAAGATTACGCCTATGAAGTATTCGAGTCGATGGTTTAATCAGAACCTCGACTACGCTTGTTCATAGGACACCTGACTGGTCCTAAGAAGGACCGAGGGCGTTACAGATTCGCTTTGTCTACGAAGCTTCAGTTTATCCATTGTAGCTTGGAGTCAATCATCCCAGTGTTGGGGTTTCACATGAAGCTGTTTGGCAGATTATTCCTTTCTCTTTTGCTGGTACCCATTTCATCATCGTTTGGACGACTTCCATTTCAACCCGTCTTCTCGTCAAGGTCTTGGTAATCTCTGGTTCAGCTTCCTTGTTCATTGATGAACCCATTCCGAGCTTTAGTGAGTGACACAATTACTTGTGGATGAGAACGGAATATTTTTAGCTGCTGACTCTGATTAACCGAGTTGCATGGTGAAGAAGATATTAGATCGTGAGTTGTATAATCGACTTGGCTACGATGCCTTTCGGACTCTGAACCCTTACTCATGATGGTAACAATTTTATTTGATTTGATATGTAGTTTCTTTGTAATTGTCCAATTTTGAGTCTTTTAAATATAAAATCAATTATATTAAAGAAAGAGAGAAAAAGAAAGAAAATTTCTCAACAATGCTAAATTGTAAAAGGATTGCCAAGTGTGGGCCACATACACGTGAATATGATATTAGTTGTTTTTGGATTGCATATATGAATTAGTAATGAATGATGAAATGTTATTATTAGGACTCAATCTTTTATTGATTAAATTTGATTTGATTAGTTATTAGTTCAATTTGATTCGAAAAATATTGATATATGTATGTCTTCAAAGTAAATCAAGTATCAAAAATCAATATCCTTTAAAAACGAAGTAAATAATAAATACTAAAATATTTAGAGGCAGATATATCCGATCCGCCGACTTTTGTAAATAAATGTATATCTTTAATTACATATAGAGTTTAAAAGGTACAGATTTATATAATAATTATTATTATAACATATAATTCTATTTATTTTATTTATGTAAATATTTATAAAGGTATTAAATTAAGAAAGAAATATAAAATAATTATAAAAATTCTGACTTATAGCGAACAAGTATCACATCAACTGGCACTAATAATATTATAATTTTCTAAAATTTTGTATTGTATAAAAAATAATTAATTTATAAAATTATGGAACATAAAGTTTGACTAATATTTTTCACTTTTTATTATGTACAATATATGTTTTTGGAAATAAACAAGTATAGTTTTTTTTTAGATTTATTTGTATTAAACAAAGTGGATAAGATATTTGTAAGTAACTGAAAATATCTATAATTGTTTGGATATCCAAACACTCTGATATCCATTTTTTTCCAAAGCAAAGTAAATAATTTAGTTTTATTTGATGCTTGGCCACCCTTAGTTATTATAGCACCGATTGATGGGAAATTGGATTTTTATTCCTCAAGTATTTGAAATCGGCAATTTTAATACTCAATTATTACTTGCGTAAAATTATTCTTGAACTAATAGTTGATTGCGCGAAATTAGGATCGAAATAGTCAACCGTTAACTGATTAACGGAAAGATAACGGTTTCACTCAATTTTTAACGGTTGACTTTTCTAATCATAAATTTACGCATTCAATAATTAGTTGAAGAATAAATATGCACATATAATACTTGAGTATTTAATTTGCCGACTGAAAATACTTGGGAATTAAAAACATCAATCTTTAAAAAAATCATAATTTAAAGATTCTCATGTAGATATAACCAATATACAATATTTTTACTTTATGAAAGATATTTTTGAGTTTTTACAATGATATATAAAATATTACAAATAATTATATTTGAGTTTTATTGTTGATGTACTTCATGTTTATAAAATATGTATGATTTCATATTACTAAGAGAATTTGAAGTGGTTTATTTTTTAATGAGGTTTTACATGGTAATAATGAATTGCAGAGTTTAAAGTGATTTTAGTTAAACTACTCTAGAATATCACATAAAACCCATCAGATTTGATTTTTAATTTGTTTTAACTAAGAAACTCCACGCAAACACTCCAAAATCACGTGAAACTTTTAAGCTCAACAACTTATTATATTTTCAACAACAATGAATTTCAGAGTATTTTATGAAATATCAAGTTCAATAACGGTGGATTTTAAATGAAATTTTAAAATTCATGGTTTAATAACAGTAGATTTTTTATTTTAACTCAAATCACATAAAACTCTGAGTTGAATACACCCCATAAGTATCTTGTTTATTTGTTCAAATTGAGAACATTTTAATTATAATTATTTTAAAATCATCAACAATATAATGCAACTATAATTATCTGTATTATTTAACATCTCATTGTAAAAACTCAAAAGCTTTTTTAAAAGTAAAAATCTCATATATTGGTTATATCTAACTTGGAAATGTTTAAATTATAATTTTATTTCTTTTTTTTATTTTTTAATTCCTCACCTATTTTCAATCGGAAAATTAAATACTTAAATATTATATGCACATATTTATTTTTCAACTAATCATTGATTGCGTGAAAGTATGATTAAAATAGTCAACCATTAAAATTTTGACGGAAACTGATATTTTCCGTTAAGCAATTAACAATTTACTAAATCTTAATTTCGTGCTGTCAACTATTAGTTAGGGAATAATTCTGTGTGATCAATATTTGAGTATTAAAATGACTAATTTTAAATATTTGAAGAATAAAAAACCCATTTTCCCACCGATTGCTCCACCTTGAGGTTACTCTCGACCAATTGGCAAAAAAGGTTACCCTCGACTTTCTCACTTGTCTTTTTTATATTCAATCATTCACCTTTGTTCCTTTGACCATCCCAATTTCACAATCAAATATATACATACAATATAATTAATGCCATGCTCATCTCCTTTTACTGTATCTGACGTGAAACGACACTGGTAGATAAATATAACACCAACTACTTCTCGTCTCGCAAATTTTATTTTTATGCGACAAAATTAGTGGCTTAATAGTCATGACGATTATTAGTTTAGCCACTAACAATTTGTGGCTAAGTGGAACTAACATACTACTTAAAGAAACTTGGCGAAGTGGAACTAATATCATCCACATCAGATTGCATCTCAAAAAATCTCTATGGAATTAAATAATAGAAAAATTACAAATAGTATGAGAAAGAAAAAATTGTTGGTGAATTGGTTAGAGACGCCCATCTCTAAAGAGACTTTGACTTAGCAATAGAAGTTAAAAGTTTTTATGAAAAATGTCACTCTATTATTTAATTAATTTATTTTACAGATTAAGTTTAATAACAATATAGCTATATATCATTATTATATTTTTGAAAGACTAGTATTGACGTGTAACTAATCTACATAGCAGTCTTGACATTTTAGAGGTCCGATTTAAATAAAAATATTTATTCTAAAACTAAATATATTTTACCATTTAGAGTGAAAATTTAGTTTGAATTTCTTGAAAAACTGTAAGTTGTTAATTTCACTAACATTATTAAATTTATTTATTCTAGAATATAATAGATATTTACTATATTATTATTTATTGTATTATATACTATTTTACGTATATTTAATATTATATAATAATATTAAAATTCATATTATATATGATTATTTTAAAAAAACCACATGCATATCTAAAGATCTGGTTCTGTCAATACCACATATAACATAGGTCTCTCACTAGTTCTTTTATTATTAAAATATTAGAAAATAGATAGAAAAAAATACAATGGGAAAAGAAAAGTCTGTTTATGAACATACTCCCAAAAAACTGCAAAAGGACTCTGAATATACTTGTTAGTATACAACTGGTTAGATTTTCTTTTAGTTTAAAAATTAAATTACAAAATTAAATCTATTATACTTTATTCATTCTAAAAGGCATTTCACGTTAATGATGACTAAGACATTACTTTAAAAAACTTTTGTTTCAGTTTTAGTTATTTATCTAATTCATGCTTTCTTAATTACGCGAATATGAAATATAAAGAGAAAGCATAATTTTCAAACATGATATGATTACCCCCACGCACTATCTGTAGATGGAATGACACTTGTCCTTTAATTTTTCCAGTTAACATGATTGTCTTTTGTCATTTTAGTAGCTGTTATTTATTACCAATATCAAAAGTTATTTTTCAAAAGCTGCATTGTATTGTAAGACATTGTTATTCCTGACAAAAGTTCCACATTCCGAGGATCATTTCGAACGTAAAAATATCCATTTACAAGAATTCCAAATAAGTATAAAAGTTGCTTTTCATCAAATAACACGCTGAATTTTGCCTCCTTGAATGTTTGAACTGAGTTTGAGAGAAATGACTGAAACTCGGTGGATTTGTCATAAAGATGTTTTATTTAAATCAATGATGTATCTTTTATAAGGAGAAGTGACTAATCCTCTCAAAGCTTTGCTAAGAAAATCCAAGATTCAGAAAGATCTCCTTTGAAGTCGGCTGTCTCTCCTCCTTTTATAACCATTTGGGGATGTCCTAATTACTTTTATCCTTGTTGGGCTTTTTACTCGTTAGGCCGAGTGTCCAGGCCGATGAAACGTGTCACTAAGACGCCGATTCCTGGTCGCCTTAGTGAGTCGACTAGAAGCGGCTTTGCTCGGCTAAAAGCACACTACAACAAGCCGAATACCACTAGTCAAGAGCCGAACAGATAAGTCGGTACCCTAATGGGTCGGGCCGGGCATTTCGCGGGCCTTGCAGGGGATAAAATCCACCCTCTACAGTAAGCCCCCACCCATTAGTTCACTGATGTAACGGACGATCTCAGTGAATATTGGGTTGTGGTCCGCGAATGCTCGGACTGGCACGAGTCGAGGTGCAATTTTGCTTCTTATTTCATGGCTTCTGGTTATCCTTATGTCGTTTACCGGTTGGACGGTAGGTTCAATATAGATTTGGTTTGTCTAAGACCGCATTGATGGGGAAAACGTCTTCTCAGAATGCTGTTGGACGGCCGAGAGTCAGTTGTCGGTTGGATTCGGGTCACTTCGGTTGGGGTCGATGCCGGGGACAAAAGATCTTCAACGGAGAATTACGTCACGTTTTCTGCCAGGAAGCGGAAAGGTTGCGAGAAGTTTAACAGTCGTAGGTGAGTGGGTTTTTAATGGGGCTCAGGCCCATTTATGCCGAAAGTCGAAGAGTCGCAAGATTGGGCGATCGCAGAGGGGCTCTTAGGGCCCAATTAGGCTCCTCTTGACCTAATTATTTCGTTTTGGGTTACGCGCTTCCCTCCCTCTTATAAATAGGCGGCCCCTCCTTGATCCCTTCATTCTTCTCTGCTTGCGAAGGTACTCTCTCTCTCTCTCTCTCTCTCTCTCTCTCTCTCTCTCTCTCTCTCTCTCTCTCTCTCTCTCTCTCTCTCTATTTTCTCCACTTTCGACTTCTCTCTCTAGGTTATCACCGTAGAAATCAGGTCAGGACGACTCCCCTGGGATCATGGATTTGAGAAAGAGATTGTCCCGAGAACAGAAAGGGAAGAATGTGGATGCCTTGCCGAGCCCTATTAGAGGTTTGTCGGTTGAAGAAGAGTCCCTAGACGAATCCAGTCTTGTTCACTGGGACGCAATGATGGACACGGTAAAAATGAGCCTAGCGCAGAGGATGTTAGTCGCTGACGCAGAGCGGCTCTTCAGGGGTGAAGACGATGGGAACGAAGCGTCGGACGCGCCAATTGGCTCTGATAATCCGCGGGATCCTTACCCGCGTGTCAATTTTGTCCCGATGTGTTACTGCCCAAGTGGGGTTTTCGTCGATCTCCCCGTTATCGCTCCTGGTCTTCTTCGTCCTACAGAGGTGGAGGGACAATCCTGGAAGAATCTGGGAGAAAAGAGGTCAACCCCAGGAAGTGTGAAGAACTATTAAGGGAATGTAATGCGGTATGCGTTACGTTCCTTATCCCTATGCACACGCAAAGGCCTTGCTCTCCGCGTGTAGGGTATCAGTGTGTCTACGAGTCATACTTCCAACGCGACACGAAGCTGTGGTTCCCCATCCCGCGACTTATTATGTCCTACGTGTTTCGTCGGGATATAGTGATCAACCAGTTCTTGAACGGCTGGTTTCGTATAGCGGTAGCTCTGTTGGTGAGGGCAGCCGAGAATAATGTGTTACTGAGCGGTCGAGCTTTCGAGGAGCTGCGTTTTATCAAGCCGATGTCAGATGGTCTTTTCTCAGTGAAGATGAGGCCAAATTATAACGTCGTCACTGGTCATCCGAACAAGACCCCCAACTGGCAGCGTTTCTACTTCTACGTGAAGTCCGACGAATACGCATTTAAAGAGCCACCGAGAAACGACTCTAGAGTTCTTTGGAATTGGCGCATTGGTCAATAGCTGCCTCCGAATAGATGTTT
Source organism: Moricandia moricandioides (assembly GCA_905132885.1). Lineage (NCBI taxonomy): Eukaryota > Viridiplantae > Streptophyta > Magnoliopsida > Brassicales > Brassicaceae > Moricandia > Moricandia moricandioides. Next base: position 26,879 of record CAJHQQ010000653.1, on the reverse strand, counting down.
TTTATTGTGGTTCTGATTGGTTTTCTTTTATCGTGCAGTCGATCATCCGAATATAATTGACTACCCCGAAGGTTTCTTCGACAATGCCCGAGCTCTAGCAGCGCTAAGTCACCAACGCTGGCCACATATTAGTGAGGAAAGGATTCGTCGAGCTCTAAGCCGCATCACGAAACGTAAATTTCCTGCTGATCCCTTAATCCTCTGGTTATTGATTTTCTCACCTTAACTTTGGTTGTGTGAAGGTGATTGGGTATCCGACCTACCTGCTTGAGTTATTTCGGGGAGAACGTTTTGTCGCTTTTCACGAGTGGAGAGCAACAGCTGGTGACGAGAGCGAGAAATATAAAAGAGCTACCGGATTTGAGCTCTGTCGTTGAAGGTCATTTGAAACCATCTCGGACTGGGTTGATGTCGATGATAGACGGGATGGGCCTGGACAGGTCCGAGTTTGTGTCTCAGTCTGCCGTCGCCCATCCTATCACGGTCTCGGACGCTGGGGAAGCGGGATCAGGGAAGAGGGATCAGGGAAGAAGACCTCTACACCGAGGAAGAGCAAGAAAAGACAGCGAGACGAAACATCTGTTGTCTGAAAGCCCTTGGATGCAGTCGATAGAATTGAGGAGCCGCAAGAGGGGGAACGTCCGAAGGAGAAGAAGAAGAAGAAAACTGCGGGCAAGAGACCAGAGGCCGATGGGGGGGGGAAATCCTCGGTGAGGAGGGTGACACAAAAGTCGCTTCAAGTCGGGAAGAGCCACCCTCTGACGAAGCAGCCAAACTGACAGGGGCTCGTGTCTTAGAAGAGGTCGACCTTCGAGATCGTCATCTCGAGATAGAAGATCGTCTAGCTTGAGAGGTGGATCTGGAGGTTGGTAGAGACTTGCGGAGAGTCATTGTTCGGACTCCCAAGGTTTCCTTTCCTGACCGGGTCTCCTTTTCGTATGATGCCTGGACCCCGTTAATACTTAACGGGCTAGAGTGTGTCAACTTGGTTCGTCAGATCAAGGGTGGCCCTTGCGATTTATCGGCCGTCTACGAGCTTGTATTCAGTGATGCCTATGATGACGCCACCCGTAACCAACTACTAGTAGGTCCCCTGTCGTTTATGCTTTCATTTTTGTATTCTTTTCGAGTCATTCTGTTACTGGACATTATCTAATTTCCTTTTGTTATGCAGGCTAACGGGAGTACGAACTTCCTAGTAGAGAAGTACGACACTGAACTAAAGGTGACCTTTGCTCTTCTCGGGAAAACCGAAAAGAAGGTTCGAGTCAAGAAGAAGCGCATCATTTTTTTGAAAGAAGAGATAAGAGTCCTTTCCGAGAAGATTTCTCGTGAAAGAGATGATGCCTCTGCTCGGGACAGAGCCCAAAAAAGAAGAGCTGACGATCTTGGCGGTGAGCTTAGGGCTGTCAGGACGGCAATGGAAGATCTTGACAGGGAGAAAACCGACTTAGCACTGGAGAAAGCCGAGCTGGAACGAGAGAAAGCCACACTCGAGGAAAGGCACTCGGGGAGGTTGCTCTCCTTAGGGACTTTCGTAGCTTCGAGGCCACACAAGAACGAATTCAGGTGCAGACTGTCATGATCGCCATGTGCAATCGCCGATTCAACAATATTCGTGGGTGCGATTCTCGCTATGATGCCTTTGACACAGCAAGATGTCTCTACAGCCAGGCTTTCAGGACGAGGAAATGCATGCAGATGCTGAAGAGAAGAGGTGGTGAGATTACGCAAGAGACCATTGACTTCTTTGCCTCTGAAGACGAGAAGTTTAAGGAGGAAGTCACCCGTCCGGAGTCGGAAGCATTCCAGAGTCGGATCTCTCCCTATCTCCATTAGTTCTGGAATCGCCCTTCGTCGATAAAGATCTCATGCCCGGGTTGGACCTGTTCGGATCTAATGCTGACCTGATCGATCTCCGGACGGCTGTTAACCTTCAGACCCCGAGTCGTTCCCTTGGAGCGCCCGCAGGATGCGAGACAAAAAATCCACTGGCCGCCGAAGGTGACACCGCAATCGAAGTCTCGGAAGCTTCTGAGACCTCGGGGATGAGGGAGACTCAGACCTTGGTCTAAGTGGGGGAACGCATGAGCCGTTGGAAAGTGATAAGGCCCGACCCTTGAGAGAGGAGCTAGGAGAAACCCAGAGGGCCGAAGTTCCCGAGCCTGCAGTGATGGCATCGATGAATCCTTTTGCATGGGGTTACCGGAGGGGGCAATCTTGGTGAAGCCCGCGACTGATGATTCTGTTGTTTAGTCATGGTTGATGTTTTTTTTGTTGACTTGATATTCTGAGGCCTGTTGTAAGCTGTGAACCAGTTCCTTCTTTTAATGTCTCTTGATAATTTTTTTCGGCTTTCTATATTCCAACCTTCGAAATCCATTTCCGTTAATTGTGCTTCCCCCCCCCCCCCAAGTTTTTAGACTGCACCTCCCGACTTATAGGATCATTGTTTGAGTCGTTTGTCGGGGAAAGACTTAGGGTAACTCGCTTAGTTGCTTGTCGACCAGCAATACCAAAGCGCTAGGAGCCAGCCACATTGTCGTTTATGGCTTGGGAATTTGGAGTCGCGCGTTTCAATTAGAAGCGACTCGTTCAGTCGCATTTAAAGATTTCAAAGTTTTCGAATTGCACAACTTTGTTTAAAGTAATTCAATTAGTCGCTTTTAAGGACTCGAGAATTTTCGAATTGCACTACTCTGTTCGAAGTAATTTGTTTAGTCGCGTTTAAGGACTTCATAATTTTCGAAGTGTCCCAGTCAAGATTTTGACAGTAGGGACCTACAGCCGATAATGGTTCTCGCTTCGCGATGAAGTAATTCAGTGATTCTCGGTTGGCCAAACCTGTCGAGAAATTTTCAAAGGGACGAGAATTACCGGCTAAACCGATAAATCTGAGATCGACACAGTCGAGGCCCTCAGGTACGTGTCTGATCAGGACGTATCCGTTTATCAGACACGAGTACTGGTACGTGATCCAGATCTGAGACATCGGACTTAGTCAATAGATTAGACTTGCAGCGAGAGCTGGTCGTCTTTTACATTAGATATCGAGTTCTATGATTAAAACCCTTAGCTTCTATCCTCTATAACCCTTGACAAGAATGGCATCTTATGAGACGAAAGAGGTCGTGTGCACAACAGTGCAGGGCAATTGATTCATGCACATGGGACTTCAATCCCTGATGCTATTGATGTTACTATGAATTCTGGGATTGAACGACAAAAGGCACTTAGAAACTACAGCATGCCTAAGAATTCCTACGCCAAAAGGTCTACGATGCGTCGTTCTGAACCACAAAAGAATGTCTTTGAACTGAATCCTGCATATATCTCTCTTGTGGGTCATCATCCTTTTCATGGTCTTCCTCATGAATGTCCCAGTAACCACCTTGAATCATTCGATGATTTAGCGTCAACCATTAAGTGCAATGGAGTCTCTGAAGATTACTACTTATACAAACTATTCCCATACTCTCTTGCTGGAGAAGCAACATGTTGGTTCAAGAGGTTTCCACCAGGATTTCTCACTACCTCGAATGACATCACGAACGCCTTCCTTACCAAATTTCTCTATGATACTGAAGCAAATATGAAGATCGAGATGTAAGCTATGCTGACATATATGGTAGAGGAAGAATAAGAAGAAGAAAATGGATATGGAGAGCTGAGAAGAGTAGAAGAAGCCGATTTGAGTGATCCGACTTCAGCATCGATCGACACTAAGACTTCAATGTCGACAGTGTCAATAAGCGAGAGCTGAGACATCGGACTTAGTCAATAGATTAGACTCACAGCGAGAGCTGGTCGTCTTTTACATTAGATATCGAATTCTATGATTAAAACCCTTAGCTTCTATCCTCTATGACCCTTGACAAGAATGGCATCTTATGAGACGAAAGAGGTCGTGCGCACAACAGTGAAGGGCAATTGATTCATGCACATGGGACTTCAATCCCTGATGCTATTGTTGTTACTATGAATTCTGGGATTGAACGTCAAAAGGCACTTAGAGACTACAGCATGCCTAAGAATTCCTACGCCAAAAGGTCTACGATGCGTCATTCTGCACAACAAAGAAATGTCTTTGAGCTGAATCCTGCATATATCTCTCTTGTGGGTCATCATTCTTTTCATGGTCTTCCTAATGAATGTCCCAGTAACCACCTTGAATCATTCGATGATTTAGCGTCAACCATTAAGTGCAATGGAGTCTCTGAAGATTACTACTTCTACAAACTATTACCATACTCTCTTGCTGGAGAAGCAACATGTTGGTTCAAGAGGTTGCCACCAGGATTTCTCACTACCTCGAATGACATCGCGAACGCCTTCCTTACCAAATTTCTCTGTGATACTGAAGCAAATATGAAGATCCAGATGTAAGCTATGCTGACATATATGGTAGAGGAAGAATAAGAAGAAGAAAATGGATATAGAGAGCTGAGCAGAGTAGAAGATGCCGATTTGAGTGATCCGACTTCAGCATCGATCGACACTAAGACTTCAATGTCGACCAATGTTAGGACCTCAACATCGATCGACACTAACCCATGTTGTCGATCGACACCATTCTTTGATCTAGAGGAATTCGTGAAGCAGTTGGATGAAGCACAACCTGAAGATTTGGGTCAAGACTCAAAGCAGAAGCTTAATTACAATCAGCACACTTCGAGAAGAGATCTGAAAACTTCACCAAAAGCAGGCATCGATCGACACCACCAGAGAGAAACGATCCACAGCCACCCAACTTCATCAATCAACACCCATTATTGGAAGAACAGCCAAGTTACATGATTGAACCAATACCGGTTGAGGAGAGAATGCACGTGTCCAAGACCTCACACCTTTATGTCCCTGAACATCTACGACCACCTATTTGCGCAGAAGAAGCTGCTATGTTTCACAAAAGAGCGAAGATGGTACATGACCTAGTGAAGTTTGTGGTTCCCAATATTGTTTTTGACGTTGAATCTCCTATTCCACCAGATGGAAGTGTGCATATGGATCTCTACGTTGAGATGTTTGATGATCTTCAGAATACAGTTATTTCTCAGAGAGTATTGAAGTATGAAGGTGACGCTGACCAACGACCATCGGTCGCAGCCTCGATCGACACCATCACTGGTGAATCGATCGACGCAGCCATTGGATCATCGATCGACATCAACACTAGAGCATTGATCGACACCCATCACGGATCAGAGCAGAATGAGTTTGAAGTGTTTCATAATATTTTCGGTGGAGGCACCACGAGATCAAACAAGTCTGGGGGAAAGAAGAAGAGGAATTGGAAGAAGAGAAAAAGGATCAAGGAAGGTCCTAAGTTATCATTGATTCCCCACTTCTCAGATGGTGTCAGGGAGTACAGAGTGCGCAGCAGATGCTTCTCGCAGCCGTTTGCAATGCTTCGAGCACTCCTTATTGCTAAGATGATAGAAAAAAGATAAGAGTGAATGGAGGCTTTCACAAAATGTGTGATGAAGCTTAAGATATTGGACATTGGACTTGTTTTGGAGCAAGTTCACAGTTTCATCCGGACTGAATCAGAATTTTGAAACGTCGAGCTTAAGATTATAACCAAGCGCTTATTGGGAGGTAACCCACTGTTTAGTAAGTTTTTATTTAGGTTTTACTTATACTACTATTTATTTCGAGTTTCATTTTATTTTTACAAACTATTTGAGTCCACCATCGATTGACACCATAGAGGCACCATCGGTCGACGTTGGATCGCGACCATCGATCGACCACACATGCCTACTCGATCGACACCCTCTTAGAGAGAGAGGTATCGAGTTTTATATTTAAGCTATTTACTTATTATTTAATTTTTCCTAACCAATCTGAAATGGATTACACTGGGGACAATGTAATTTAAGTCTGGGCGAGGTTTGCTAACGCTATTTATTTGTTTTTGAGTTTTATTTATATATATAAGTTTTTCAAAAAAATTTATTGAGTGAAGAAGGAGACTATGATTAAGATTTATTATTGACTAACCACACTTTAGAACCATTATTAGAAGGTTTTCTGTAGAGATTACTAGATATACCAAAGTGGATCATCCTGCCACTATATCACACTTGCTTAGAAAGTTTGAGGGAACCGAATCTGATTTCTAACACTAGTGTTAACATTATTAGCTTGCTTTGCGGCTTGGTATACACTGGATCGGATTCTTTCTGCAAGTATGGAAGGTAAAAGTTTGTGTGCTTCTGATTCCCCTCGCTCTCCCCTTCAGATTAAAAAAAGGAGTCGAACAAGATTTGGTGGCTAGAACCATTAAAGCTTGATTCATATGATCCTAGAAAGAGATAAATATCAAAAAGAAGTGAACATGATCTGGTTGGAAAAACCATTAGGGCTTGATTCATGGAAGCCTATCCAAATATCTTAGTCAATTGAAAAATATAAAATGATACCCTCAAAAGAAGGGAGACATTGATTGAGAAGAAGTGAGAAAAGAGAGAGGAAAGAAATCAGCGAAGACTACATGTGTGTTCAGATACTCGCAGGGGTAAAAGTCCATATATCCTTTGATAGATATTCCCAAGGTATAGCCTGCACTTTTATTTTATGCAAAGAGATGAAATTAGTAGAGGCGCGAATCATATTAGTATTCACTAAGTTGTTGGTAGAATGAATTTGATTGCTATACTAGGATAGGGTATATAAAGTTTCTCTGCGATTGACTTGATAGGATGTGGTTGCAAAAAAAGTAGGGTAAAAGTTATACTTAGACATTATGTGAGTCTCCACTTTTCAAAACCTCTTTCACAGGCTTTGTTTGCTTGAGAACAAACAAAATGTTAAGTCTGGGGGAGTTAATAAGGCCTGATATTTACCACTATTGTTCCATGATATCAGCCCTATTTAGAGTCTATTATATGTTTTTGGAGTATGTTTTAGAGTATTTTTAGCTTCATCTATGGAGCTGATCTATTGGAGCTGATCTATTGACAGATGATAAATCTTTGAGTTAGCTTTCCAATGACACCAGTTTGAGGTCCATTGTACGGTTAGATCTATAGTTATGCATGATTTACTGAAGAGTGGTCTGTCTGCCTCGTGAGAGGAAGTAGTCGAGGGGATGAATGAGTGTCGATCGACGGCACAGCCTTACCATCGATCGATGGTGATCCCAGAAGACAGGCCCGACTTGTTTTATTACCGACTTAAGCCCAGAAGCCATCACAAATTACCAAAATATCCATGTACGACCTAATACCCTATTTATATGTTTCTATGCCGTTGCTTAGGCATCAAGATTTATTCTATCTATTGTTCTAGGTTTAGGAGAGAAGGGAGGAACTCCTTCAGAGTTCGCCTGGAATTCTTTTGATTATTAATTTTATTTCTATTATATATATATATATATATATATATTCTATTCATCTATGATTTTTGTGACAAATATCATGTCTGAGTAAATCTCTTGTCAGGTTTATGGTTGTTTAATGGTATTAATGGATTAGCCAAACAATATAATTTCTAGGGTAATTATTAGATCTATCAATAGAATTGTCTTTATTGTTGTGTTCTATAGTAGCTAACTAGAACCCTGATCATAGGATAGTTAGGCGCAAGCGAGAGCATGGTCTACTACGAGAATTAATCCTTTTGAGCTAGGTTGCTAAAAACAAACGAGAGTTGGTTTAGTTGATTTAGTTAATCTAGTTAACATATTGATTATGTCTTAATGCTTGACTCGAGAGACCATCGATCGACGCAAGATCATTGCCATCGATCGACGGTCATTCCGTGTCAAAAAACGAGAGCTGAGACATCGGACTTAGTCAATAGATTAGAAACCCAGCGAAAGTTGGTCGTCTTTTACATTAGATATCGAGTTCTATGATTAAAACCCTTAGCTTATATCCTCTATAACCCACTTGCTTGAAACCCTAGATCTAGCTATTTATTATTATTGTTCACAACAACCAATCAATCAACTCGCTACTTTATTCACTGCTTACTAATTTGTTTGCCTAGCTTAATCTAAACATATATAGTATATTGTGTATCCACGCTCCTTGTGGATTCGATCCCTAAGTACTAGAACTGAACCTCTTATTTGAGAGAGTAAAAAGTAGCTTATCGGGTTAATTTGAGAGTGTATAATAAAAACTACATCAGAACATCAACACTAAATTTAAAGCTCTCAACACCCATGTGAAGAAGCTAGAGAATCAAGTGGTTCAGATCCGTGAAGCTGTGAGGAGACAAGGATCTTTGATCAATGAAAAGATTAAAGCTGGACAGAAGCACCAAATCAGTGCCATCATAGATGATGATTTTTGGCAAGTTATGGAAGAAAAATGGCACCAGGAGGAAGAATTTCGTGAGAATCCCCTGCCCTGTTTGAATGAACATTGATCGACATCCCCACCTAACCATCGATCGACATGTGACACCCCCGATCTGGTTTAAGTACAAGTTGACTCGACCAACCGTACAACAATCAAACAAGAACATGCACATCCAATCACTAGTAACTTAAACAAAACCGAGAGGCCACAATGTTTACTTCAATGGTTAACCCGAAGTTGCCATAACGGATCCAAGTATATTACGCTAATCGCCTAAGTACACATACCATATTAGGTACAACCCGAGGCTTTCCAATCCGACTGAGTAATACCCAATAGTTAGTTCGTCCAGACAAGGACTAATATCATATGAAACTTGTACTTATAGAAATATTCTTTAATACATTATGTAATATTCTTTCAAAAGCATCTTTCAAAATGTTATAGATTCTTTAATATATTATATAATATTCTTTCGTAAAACACCATTTACTACTCATATCACCGAAACTAGGGTTTCGGATCCTGGGAAGGTCAAAGTGACGCCATACTACTGATCCTAGGGCACTCCTACAGGCTTTTCAGGTCGCGATGGGTAGAGCCAGGATCAAAGAAAATGAGAGAGACGCTGGTAAATGCCGCCTCTTTGTAGAAAACCTCCGCGGAGCAGCGCTAGAATGGTTCTCTCGCCTCTGGCGAAACTCCACCGGAAGCTTCCGCCAGCTCGCCTTAGAATTCCTTAAACAATACTCGATTTTCATAGATCGAGAAACCTCCGACGTGGACCTCTGGAGCTTGTCCCAGGGAGAGGACAAAACTCTCTGCGACTTCATAAAATGATTCAAAACCGTCATGGCTAATGTCAGCGGGACAAGCGACCAAGTCTCAATAGACGCACTTTAAAAAAGGCTCTAGTTCATGTCAGAGTTCAGGAAGTGAATAACTTTGGAAAAGCCGCGTACAATCCAAGACGCGCTTCACAAAGCCACAGATTACGTTATCATCGAAGAAGAGACGAGGGTCTTGTCCCAGAAATGAAAGCCAACAAAGAATGCGTCTAAGGATCCGGGGTCGGATTACTCTAACTCATGGCCACAAAAAGCTTGATCGAAAGAATGTCTGGAAATACGAAAGACAATACAGCAGCTCGCAACAACGCTGGTAAAACAACTCCAGCAGTGACTGCTCCCATCGCTAATGCTTATGCAAACTCCGCAGTGCTTGAGAAAATAGAAAACCTAGTCACGACTCTTCGCCACAGGCGGGGCACCGTAAAATCTATCAAACCCCATAAAATTCATCTCATTACCGAGTTGTGAAAATCTCAGCAGACAAATTCTTAATATTGAAACTTAGTCGTAACCACCATATGGTTAACAGAAAATATGAACTTTTCGACAACCGAACAAGTTCAATATTTTCCGCAGATTACTCTAAACCCTCAGCGTTTTACAAGTGAAAAGTGGCACATAAGGAAAAACTCGTAACAAAGTTCCTAGAGCTATACAAAGCATACTTAACTATACACGAGATAAATCTCGGGGGACCGACTCTTCACAAAGCACAGTGAAGGAAGTCGCATATTCTAAGAGACAAATTTACGCGACCCATCGGTCCTAATTCCTCGAAAACAAAAAAAAATGTTTCTCTTCCGTAAGGTTAAAACAAAAACCTTGCGATACCACACATCTTCAAGCCCGCAAAAATTTCAATCACGAAATGCGGCATACAAAGAAAAACCCAACCTTAGACACAAAGAGAAGTCGCTAACGCTCGGAGAACTATTTTTTGTCAAAACTTTCCGAAATGGAATGCTAACCTTAAAAACAATCCGTCCGCGACTATTAAACATACACACCTCCTTAAACATCTATTCTTCGCGAAGGTTAAAAAACGATTATATCCACAAATAATTTTGTTGCTGATAACAACAAACTCTTAACGTTCTAAACAGACTAAGCCATCTCATAGAGATAGCTCTCGAACACCTGACACAAGGGTAATAGCGCTATAATGGTTAGCACTTTCGAGAGACTTAAAATATGCTCGATTCCTATCATACAAGTCACATAAGATGAGAACATATCGCGGACTTTAAAGTGGGATGGAATCATGTCGAAAGTGATACGGGAAACGTAAAACTGTGATTAGACCTAGTTCTTACCCTAAACCCATCACACTGGTCTTTAACGTCATGATATCGAAAAGATACGAGATCCTGAAAGCATGTCTCTTCGTCTGTATCTAAGCGCTCACGAAACTTTGAAAAACTTCTCAAACATCTTGAACGAGCAACGAATAGGACGATCCGCAAAATAGTTGGGAACTAAATGACAACTTGTATCCTTCCCTTTATACTTAACAAAAATCCGAATCTACTTAAACTCATTTTCAAGAAAAAAGCCTAGTTTATTCATTAAAAAAATTGCAAAGCGCTCGGGATCCAAAGCCACACACTGCCAGTCCCGAAAACATAAGTACGGCCACACTCCGCCAAAATAAACAGCCTACAAGGCTGGTCTCCAGGCCGACAAAGGTCCAATATACAACGTCGTTGGAAGAAACATGCCTGATAACACAACAAACAACTAAACCAAAAGGGTCTCACTGGAAAACAGGAAGTAAGAACCTTAACCTCCGGAACGAACTACAAAAGGCTTGATCCCTTTTACAAGGGTACGTAGGCAGCCTTCACAAGGCGCAGCCCCAATCCTACTGCATTCCGCTCTTAGAGGAATAAGTAGACCACTTTCAACGGACCTTTTTAAAAATTGATTCCGCCTAACTTACCAAACCTGCCAAAACCGGTCACTAGAACCTTGCGATTCTAACAAGCTGGGGGGCTAACCGTTGGGGTGAAAATTGGTTAGGATGGAATCAACGTCAGAAACCTACCGGGAAAATGCGTTCTTGGTGAAAGAAAGAGATAATGACTCGGAAAAAGGGGAACGGGAAAAATCGAGGTCCAATCTTGACTGACCACAAAGGAGCGTTCTGCAAAAATGAACCATCAGGAAGAGTTTATCAACTCGCCCGTACGTCACATGGGTCGACCAACTCGCCCGTACGTCACGAACCAACCACAACTCGCATGTACGGCGAGTTGGATGGCACGAACAAACCAACTCGCCTGTACGGCGAGTTGGACGGCACTAACCAACCAACTTGCCTATACGGCAAGTCGGACGGCACGGACCAACCAACTCGCCATACGGGCGAGTTGGAGAGAACGGACCAACCAAATCGCCATACGGGCGAGTTGGACAACACGGACCAACCAACTCGCCATACGGGCGAGTTGGATGGCACAAACCAACCTACTCGCCCGTACAACGAGTTAGATGGCACGAGTAATTCGACCCGCTCGTTCGGCAAGTCGGATCGTCCTCGCTAAATTCCCTCTTTCAATACTTGATCGAAATTATCTTTGTTCCGCCTCGATCAGGATTGACATTGGAACTTTACCGAAAGAACTCATTTTCTCGAGAATGGATTGGGTCAATCGTATGAGACGATAACGTTTAACTAAACACCTAGAGTCACATGCCTAACTCTTGAACGAAGTAGTCTTAGAAATGCTCTTTCGATAAAATCGTAGAAACGCCTAAGTCAGAAAACTGTCGGACGAGGTCTAAAGCTCGGCTAAAGGCGCACTCATGATTTTATCTGAAATCAAGCCCAAAAATTGTGACGGTTTATCTTTTATTTTTCAGGAAGGGGTAAATGTTATGTTCGAAAGATAAATGTCAAGATCGAAGGATAAATGTTAAGTTTCCGAAGATAATCATGAAGATAGAGGAAAAAATGAATATTTCCGCAAAATGATAAATTTGACCAAGGGCAGAAGGCAAAAGAGCAAATCGCTTCTAGAGGAGTATATAAGGACTTCAAGGGTGATGATGCAGAGCACACACAAAAATCTCCACTCAGAGCAAACATAGCTTAGCACTTAGAGCATTTAGGCAACTTTCCGTTTTTGTTATCCCAGCTGCGACTCAACTAGGGTTTTGCAGTCTTAGGTTATTAGAACTAGGGATCTCGCCGACAGCTCTCATAGCCGAGGATCCTATCTTGTTGTAAACGCTCATACGAAAATTCGGAATAAGACATCTATTTTCGATTCTTACTTTTTTCTTCACTGTGTACTTCGTGTTCTGACTGATTAGCGTGTGGTTTAGCAGATATCTGGGACCTCTAGCAAACTAGGGTTTATCCTGCGTTCCTAATTCAACGGAAATCGATAGTGCGAATTTTGGTTCCCATAGGAACATCGATCGACATCAACACTGGAGCGTCGATCGACACTCATCACGGATCAGAACAAAATGAGTTTGAAGTGTTTCGTAATATTTTTGATGGAGGCACCACGAGATCAGACAAGTCTGGGGGAAAGAAGATGAGGAATTGGAAGAAGAGAAAAGGGTCAAGGAAGGTTCTCGGTTATCATTGATTCCCCAGTTCTCAGATGGTGTCAGGAAATACAGAGGGCGCAGCAGATGCTTCTTTCAGCCATTTGCAAAGTTTCAAGCACTTCTTATTGCTGAAATGATAGACAAAAGAGAAGAGTCAATGGAGGTTTTCACAAAAAGGGTGATGAAGCTGAAGATATTGGACATTGGGAATTGTTTTGGAGCAAGTTCCCAATCTCATCTGAACTGAATCAGAGATTCAAAACGTCAAGTTAAAGACTAAAAATAAGCGCTGAATGGGAGGCAACCCACTGCTTAGTAAGTTTTAATTAGATTTTATTTTTCTTTATTACTTATTTTCATATTTATTTATTTTATGTTAAGAAAAAAAGAAAAAAAAGATAAGAGGAAGATAGATTGCGCAGAGGATCGATCGACACTTGATCACTATCGATCAACGGATCAAACCGAGCATCGATCGATCGCCACTTAATTGGGTCGATCGATGGTTGCGATCGATCGATGGTCAATCGATGGTCACCATCAGCAAGCAGGTATATCGTTTTTACTTGGTAAATTTTGTCCTTATGATCTATTTTCTTCACCAATCTCAGACTCGATAACACTGGTGATAGTGTTGTTTAAGTCTGGGAAAGGTATTACTGATATTGTGTTCTATTTTGAGTTTTATTTTCTATTCAAAAAAATAGAAATAATAAAAGAGTAGAAACTTCCAAGTGTAATCGACATTGAAGAATAAACATCGATTGACCATGGATCATGACCATCGGTCGACACCATCCATCTGCCATCGATCGACACTCTTATACAGAGTCTCGTATCGACTTTCTCTCTTAAGCTACTTACTTTTTATTTGGTTTTTCCTAACCAATCCAGGACGGATTACACTAGGGACAGTATAATTTAAGTCCGAGGAGGTTCGCTAACGTTATTTATTTGTTTTTGAGCTTTAGTTATATATATAAGTCTTTCAAAAAGTTTTATTGAGTCAAGAAGGAGACTATGACCAAGATTTATTATTGACTAACCACACTTTATAACCATTCTTAGAAGGTTGTTTGCAGAGGATACTAGAGCTACCAAAGTGGATCATTCTGCCACTATATCACACTCGCTTAGAAAGTTTGAAGGAACAAAAGCTGATTTCCAACACTAATCATGACATTATATTCTTGCTTTGGGATTTGGTATACACTGGATCGGTATCCTTCTGCAAGTCTGGAAGGTAAAAATCTGTGTGCTTCTGATTCCCCTCTCTCTCCCCTTCAAATTAAAAAAAGAATCAAACAGGATTTGGTGGCTACAACCATTAAAGCTTGATTCATATGATCCTAGAGAGAGATAAATGTCAAAAAGAAGTGAACATGATCTGGTGGCTACAAATTAGAGCTTGATACATGGAAGCTTATCCAAATATCTAAGTCAATTAGAAAAAATAAAATGATACCCGCAAAAGAAGGAAGACATTGACTAAGAAGAAGTGAGAAGAGAGAGAAAAAAGCAATTAGAGAAGACTACTTGTGTGTTCAGATACTTGCAGAGGTAAGAGTCGATATATCCTTTTATCGATACTCCCAAGGTAAAGCCTGCACTTTTATTTTATGCAATGAATGAAATCAGTAGAGGGGCGAGTCAGACTAGTATTCGCTAAGTTCTTGGTAGAATGGATTTGGTTGCTATACTAGGATAGGGTATATCAAATTTCTTTGTGATTGACTGGATAAGATGTGGTTGCAACAAAGTAAGGTGACAGTTACACTTAGATATTATGTGAGTCTCCGCTTTTTAAAACCTCTTTCACATGCTTTGTTTGCTTGTGGACAAGCAAAAGGTTAAGTCAGGAGGAGTTGATAGGCCTGATATGTACCATTATTTTGCCATGATATCAGCCCTATTTAGAGTCTATTATATGTGTTTGGAGTATGTTTAAGAGTATTTTGAGGTTCAGGTACGTTAGGGAGAACTTTGGTGATTCTAGAGCTTTTAGAGATGCAGAACTTCGCAAATGCGTCAGATGTTTAGCTATGGATGTAGACCTTCCAAGGGTGAGATTGAGCTGACATTTTTACAGAATATAGAGCTTTGATTTCGATTTCTAATTCCACCGGTTTGAGGTTCATCAGACGGTTAGATCTAAAGTTATGCCCGATTTACTGAAGAGTGGTCTGTCTGCCTCGCGAGAGGAAGATGTCGAGAAAATGAATGAGTGTCGATCGATGGCACAGCCTTGGTGTCGATTGACGGGAATCCCAGAAGACAGGCCCGACTTGTTTTATGGCGGACTTAAGCCCATAAGCCATCACAAATTACCAAAAAACCCATGAACGACCTAAAACCCTATTTATATGTTTCTATGTCATTGTTTAGGAACCAAGCTTTATTCTATCTATTGTTCTAGGGTTAGAAAATAAATCTAAAATTAGAACACAATATCAGTAAACCTCCCCCAGACTTAAACAACACTATCACCAGTGTTATACAGTCTGAGATTGGTGAAGAAAATAAATCATAAGGACCAAATTTAACAAGGAAAAATGATATATGTGCTTGCTGATGGTGACCGTCGATCGACATAGTTAAGTGGTGATCGATCGATATTAGGGTTACTCCGTCGATCGATAGTGATCAATTGTCAGTCGATGCTCTGTGCAGACTATCTTCCTCAGATTTTTTTAACTGAAATAAAGCAAAAACGAAAAAAATCAGTAATAAATGAAAGTAAAACAAAATTTAAAACTTATTAGACAGTGGGTTGCCTCCCACTCAGCGCTTGGTTATAGTCTTTAGCTTGACCATGGAATTCAGGTTGGTCCATCGGAGATTGGGAACTTGCTTCAGTCTCTTGTTCATGCAATCAATGAGGATTCTCGCAGAAGCTTCTCCTTTCTCTTTCAGCTGTGGAGTAACAAACACTCGAATCCTGGCAAAAGGCTTCGAACCCCTCTGCTGCGCACTCTATTCTTAAGGTATCCATCTGAGTAAGTCCGGGGAACCAGTGCAAAGAAGTCTGCATACTTATTTTTTCTCTCATGGTTCTTTTCCTCGTTCTCTTCTTTCTGTTCTTTCCCCCAGACTTGGCTGTTTCTGTCTCTGCGTGCTGTGATGTTGATTGACACCAAAGGGGTGGTGTCGGTCGACACTGATACCAAATGGATGCTCTCTGGATTTCTTTTATCACTAATGTCTTTCTGAGGAGTTGCTGTAGGCAAAAGATCATAAGATACCTCAATGTACGAAGCAAAATGCACCCCTTTATGTGGTACGATAGGGACTTCAACTTAAGATATAGTGCAGGCAACCATAAGTTTCTCAATGTTGGGTGGTTTTATATGCTTAGGGACAACAAGGTATAGGATCTCAGCTTTATACACTTTTTCCACAATTGGTCTCGTCCCAGGCTCCCAAACAAGAAATGCATCTATCAGTGAGTTTCTATTGCCTCTCTGCTTTCCTACCGAGTCTGTAGTGTAAAGCGGATAATTCGATTTTTTGACGTTCTTGAGGGATGTTGACCGACAACAAGTTTCTGTGTCGGTCGATGCAGAAGGTGTTGTGTCGGTTGATTCTGAAGGTGTAGTGCCGATCGATTCAGAAGGTGTAGTGTCGATTGATGCTGAAGTCTTAGGGTTAATCGAAGCTAAGATCGGATCACAAATATCATCTTCTTCTGCTCTGGTCGACTCTCCAGATACATGTTGTTCATCACTCTCTACCATAATGGGGTCTTCAGAGTGGCTAGGATTTGTTTCTTGACTCTTTGCATCCTCAGCAATCTGTTGAATCTGAATATCCAGCTTCTTTACATAAGTGTTCAAAGATTCAAATTTCCCATCCAGCTCAGTGTAGATAGCATCCAGCTTCTCTTTGAAATATTCAGACAACTTCTGCTGACCCTCTAGAATTTGTAATACCATGGATTCCAACTTTCTCTCTTGAGGTGCTGCAGCGTTTTTGAGAAAGCTGTTGAGGAACACCTTTTTGATGTCATTCCAGGAGGTGAGAGATCCTGGTGGCAACCTCTTGAACCAACATGCTGCTTCTCCAACAAGATAGTATGGGAATAGTTTGCAGAAGTACTAATCTTCAGAGACTCCATTGGACTTAATGGTCGACGCTAAATTATCGAATGATTCAAGGTGGTTACTGGGACATTCATGAGGAAGACCATGAAAAGGATTCTTATCCACAAGAGAGATATATGCAGGATTCAGCTCAAAGACATTCCTATGTGGTGCAGAACGACGCATCGCAGACCTTTTGGTGTAGAAATTCTCAGGCCCGTTGTAGTCTCTAATTTCCTTTTGTCGTTCAATCCAAGAAATCACAGTAACAGCAGTAGCATCACGAATTGCAGGCCCATGTGAATGACTCAGTTGTCCTGCACTGTTGCGCGCACGACCTCTTTCGTCCCGTAAGATGCCATTCTTATCAATACTCAGTAATACTAGTTCGACGTTATCTATCTTCTCGCAAGTAGTGTCGATCGACGAAGAGTGGTTGGTGTCGATCGATAGAGAGGTGATTGTGTTGATCGATGGAGAGTTGTTGGTGTCGATCGCTGCTACTTAGGTAATGTTGATTGATACTTGATGAGCAGTGTCGTTCGAAACTTGGACTTCTACGCTATTGATCGCTGCTTGGAGGGTGTCGACTGCCCTCGTAGACTTATGGATCACGCGTTCTAAATCCAGTGGCTCTACTAGTAAGAGTCATATCTCCATGTTGCTTCTAGTACTCATATGTATGTACCTAAAACACAAGAAGAATTTTTTTATCAATAACTAAGAATAATATTAAAAACCTAAACTAAACCTATTATCAAGTCTAGTGGAGAATCCTCGCTCCCCGGCTACGGTGCCAAATTTGATACCACTCAAATTACCCTAAGTAGTGACTTTTACTCTCTCAAATAAGAGGTTCAGTTGTAGTACTTAGGGATCGAGTCCACATGGAGCGTGGGCACACAATAGACTATAGACCGGCAAACAGTGTATTAGGCAGTGAATAAAGTAGGAAGTTGATTGATTGGTTGTTGTAAACAATAATGCAAAATAGCTAGACTTAGGGTTTCAGACAAGTGGCTTATAGAGGAAAAGAGCTAATGGCATCAATCCTAGAACTCGATATCTAATATAAAGATGACCAGCTCTCTCTGGTAGTTTAATCAATTGACTAAGTCTAATGTCTCAGCTCTCTCTTGTTGGCACGGAATGAGCGTCAATCGATGGCAATTAATCTTGCGTCGATCGATGGTCTCTCGAGAGAAACCACTCTCTAGTAAAACCTGCATAACTTTGGCTGTAGGATCCTGATTGACCTCAAAACGGTGGCATTTTGAATCTAAATCAAAGATCTATCTTCTTTTAAAAGATCATCTCAATAACACCATGGGAATGTCTCCAGTCATAGCTAAACATCTGACGCGTCTACGCAGTTCTGCATCTCTAAAAGCTCCACAATCACCAAAGTTCTCCAGAACGTACCTGAACCTGCAAATACTCTAAAAGAATACTCCAAGCATACATAATAGACTCTAAATAGGGCTGATAGCATGAACAATAGTGGTAAATATCAGGCCCTATCACTTATCCTAGAATTCCTCAGTGTAGTCCTTGACCGAGAGAGATCTCTTCAGCATCTGAATGAAAGTTACACATAGGCAGGGTTTAAAACTTCCTCTCGGAGTACCCACATCTGCAATGAGGGTCTTCTGCGGACGACCCTCCTTCCTCTTTAGTGGCTCCTCCACCGGTGGCGGTTGCCCCCTCTCAATAATGTGGTCTGCAAAACCTTCCTTGGGTGACCACATCCCCTCTTGGTTGGCATCACCTCAGCATCACCTCTACCTTGGAATATACATTAAATAACTAAAGGCCTAGTTCCAAACGCCTTTGCTGCACCCTCTTTTTAAAAATGGGGCATCAAGTGTCGTCCCTTAACCATCAACTCCCACGGGTAAGTCAATGGTAACTCCTTTTCCTCTTGTCATAGTGACATGGTGTTTTTATTGTTCTAGCAGGGTATAAATATCTTAAACATTTAACTGTCAAATTAACCATTAATCATAGCACACAAAACAATACTCTTGCCAAGAGATATCAGGTATAGTACTTAGGGATCAAATCCACAGAGAGCAATGGCACACAATAGATTTCTTATTTCAAAGGACTAAGCTAGGTAGATAACATATATATATATATATATATATGTATATATATATATATATATATATATATATATATATATCAGTAGTATTTAATCAATCTAAGGAAATATTCCTTATTAGAAGTTATAGATGCAATATGAAAATATGCTATGATGGCATGATGATGTCGTCCATCGATGTTACTCTATTTGCTCCAATCGCACGCTGTCCTTGAATAATATTCAAATCTTGCTTCATCTCATCCATGTGTGTAGTCAAACCGGTGAGTCAATTGTGTATACGATAGTAGACATCATCAAGACTCTTGTAGAAATCATCCAGTGACATCTCTTGAGCTTTGTGGATCTCATGCACGATATCGTCAGCTCTGCTCTGTTGTATGTTTCCTGCTTCTTCATAGACATTGTTATCTTTGCCGCATGTTCAGGTAAACATATGTAGCTGTACTCAAACATAGTAGCTCTCTCTAGAACTGCCCTGATATCTTCTTCTTACACATTCACAACTCTTCCGTCAGTAGATCGTGCATTGCCGTTCTCATCTCTGTAGATGCCATACTCATCTTTCTTTTCCCAAATGGAAAATTGTTCTGCTATTAGCTTCATAAGCTCTCTGTCCAAGCTCTACGCGACCGTTTATCAGTTGTGGGTTTATCCAATCGACAGATCGTGGACTTCCTGAATTAAAAGGATCAGAGGTACAAAACTGGTTCACCCCTGGAATGGTATCGATCGATGCATGTCTGTTGGCGTCGATCAATTTTTGATGTTTGGGGGTGTACAGATCATCGTGGATCAGAACGTCCTTCTGTTCCTCTCTGTCGATTGATGCATGTACTCGAGCGTCGATCGATGGCTGTTGTGCAAATAAAGTGCTTGATCCAGTAGCCATAACAAGGGCATCTGCCACATCCTCCTTTGGTATGTTTAGAATTCAGCCATAAAGATCGCGTACACGTCCTTCTGAGTCTCTGAAAATTCCAAACTCATCTGGTCTGAGATAAACATCATCTGCATCTTCTGTTCTTGGCTCTAGTTTTGGGTTGCGTTTGATGGCCAAGATATGTCGTCGATCAATGCTCTATTATTTGCTTTCGCATTCATTACCCAGCCAGCTTCTTCCAGTGCTAGGATGCATGACTCAATCAGCTCTTCCTCCTTGTAATCTGGACCGTATTCTTCGTAAGCTTCACCACATCCTTGGTATGCCTGGTGGGTGTCGATCGATGGTAAATGGTGACCGTTTATCGATGCTTGAGTATCAGGTTGTCGGCCTAAAATATTCCCAGCTCCATTAGCCATCGCAAGTATATCTGCCACATCTTCTTTCGTGACATGTAGAATTCTGCCATCCATAGCTCGTGCATGACCATCAGGATCTCTTATAAGGCCGAAATCATCTGGTCGTAGATAACCATAATCCCTTTCGTGTTCTGCTGCTGTATCTAGTTTGGACTCTGAGTGAATACTCGTATCGATTGATGGTGAATGGTTACCATCGATCGACGACGAGTTCCCGAGTTGATGGGAAATATGAAAAACATCAGCATTGTCCATAGAATTCCCTCGGTATTCAATTATTTCTTCTTCTCTATAATCTTCGTCGTACTCGAGGTTGGCTGGGGTGTGGCAAGTGTATATCGGTTCTGAATGGTGAGTGTCGATGGATAATGAGGCTTGGATGTCGATCAATTGTTGCATTTCCGGCTCATCGCTCAACGGTGTGGGTTGGGTGTCGATCGATGCCCCTTCTTCCGATTCCTCACGCGACTCATAATCGCAGAAACATGTGGCCACAAGCCCTGCATCATTAAATAATTTTGGGAGGGAAAGTTTATTCTTATAAAAATTTCATAATAAACATAATGATCAATCAAGGAAAGGCACAACATGTTTGTCTTCATGTCACATATTGCTCCTACTGTAGCATGAAAGCTCTTCCAAGTAACAGAGAAGAGTTCCAATTGATCTGGATTTCCATCACATGGAAGTCTATCAGGACCAAGACATTCTGAATTTTCAGTGAGACATCTCTAGAAATACCTCCGGAATCTACTCCAGAGCAATTCACAAAAATGGAAAAATCACTGGAAGGCTCCACTCTCAGGTTCAACTTCTCTACCATAGCTCTGGGTATGATGCTCACTGACGATCATGTGTCACAGAGGGCATTGGGAAACTCGTGGCTTTTAATTAAACATGACACCACAAACTTCCCAGGGTCACTTTTCCTTTTCAGGTTGATATTCTGCTTTTTCTTGGGATGACTCTCGGTAGCCTTAATGATCATCATAGGCTCTGATATATCCATCTTCTGTTTTGGGGTTGTCATGTTTGCGACTTTTGGTGAATGAACTTGTTTTATTGCTACGTATCCTGGAATGACTCGACGAACTCGCCATCAAACGATGTTGGGAGATTTTCCCGATTCTTCTAACTTCTCAGGGACCGTCGATCGCTTCTCAGTCGCTCGTTCCCGTGCGAACTGTTGAATGAACTAGACTTTTCTACACGGAATCCTCCCTCTTGTAGCCTTTCTCTCTTGACTTCTACCCAAAAATCATCACCAATCACAGCATTGACGTGACATTCCTGTCCAGACTCTTCCTTCTCCTTAACCTTATCTTTGTATCTCATAAGGGCTTCACTTGTCTGGATCACTTGATTCTTTAGCTCCTTCACATGGGTGTCGAGGTCTTCGAACTTTGTGTTCAGGTGGAGGTACATGAAATCTATCTTCCCACTGAAATGTACAGTGATCTTCCGCTGTCCCTTTAGTAATTTGTCAAACATAAATTCAATCCATGGATTTATGATTGGCTTTGAAACCTCCATGCATTTAGCAGCTTGGGCGGTAGGTTCAGGTTGAGCTATTGCAGCGTTTGCTTATGTATCAGGGATTACATACCCTTGTTCGTCTATCTTTTGACATGCTGCATTACGCACGTGACCGTTGAGATCTTGCAAGTCTCCATTCTTGTTCTGAACCACTACAATAACGTAACCATCTGAACTTGTATGCCTTCGTCGATCGATGCGGGTAGGTGTTTATCGATCGATGATACGTGGTTGACGTCGGTCGATGCTCAAGTTCTGATGTCGGTTGATGCTATCCGTAAAGAGGTGTCGATCGACGCTGAGTAGATACCGTCGATCGATGCTTATCGTCTCTCTTTGCGGATTGTACATTTGAGCTAATGTGGGTCTGAAAAATAGTAGTTCTTGTCCTTTATTGCTCCTGGTACTCTGTTGCATGTACCTGAGAAACAAAGAAAAGAAAAAATTAGTTACTTGAAAACAAACCTAGACTAAATCCTATAAATTAAATCTAATGGTGATCAATTCTCCCCGGCAATGACGCCAAATTTGACACGGTGTGTTTATTGTTTTAGCAGGGTATAAATATCCTAAACAATTAACTGTCAAATTAACCCTTAATCCAAACACACAAAACAATATTCTTTCCAAGAGAGATCATGGGTAGTACTTAGGGATCGAATCCACAAAGAGTAAGGGCACACAATAGACTTCTTATTTCTAAGGACTAACCTAGGAAGATATATATATATATATATATATCAGTAGTATTTAATCAATTTAAGGAAATATTCCTTATTAGAAGGTGTAGATGCAATATGGAAATATGCTAATAACGTAAATATGGAAATATGCTATTAAACTAACTAGATGCAAATGTCAATGTGCTAGATCTAGGGTTTCAAGCTTAATGGATTATAGGGAATAGGAAGCACAGTAATGTATATATTCTAGAACTCGAATATTAACTATTCCGACCCTTTTAAATCCAACTCTCGTATGCGAGCAAAAAGAAAAACCATCGATAGACGGCTAAGGCCTGATGTCAATCGGTAGTGAAATCAAAAGGAAGTCTGAACGAGATTTGATATGTTCACCAAGCTATAGACCAGCTCTCACATGCGCCTAACAACCTAGTTCAATGGAGTCTATTCTGGCAAAGAACCTACTCTTGTAGTCGTTCATGTCCTACTTTCGAGATCCTAGTTAGCTGCACTAGAATGCAAGCATTAACCATAACTCAATTGTTGGATATTAACTTTAACCTAGCAATCCTAATTTTGGGTTAATCCATGATTGCTATCAATCAACCCTAAATCTAGTTAGTAACTACTCAGACATAATTAGAGTAAGAATAATAATCTGAATATAATGCAGAGACAAAATAATGGGGTTCTAATACAAGTCTCCCTAACGAGTTATGAATCTTTTCCCTGAAAGCTCTAAAACTATAATAGAATGCTTGTGCATTCCTGCACACACACACCCCTTGGTGCCCCTTTCTGGTGTACACATAAAGTATAAATATAAAACCCTAAAATCTAGGTGAAGACTCGTCCAGGGGTAATCTTGTAATCTTTTGTCTTATCTCTAACTTGGGACTGGGATCGGCTGTCTACGAATTGGTCATCGATCGATGTAAAGTGTTCAACATCAATCGATCTTGGTCTTGTACCATCGTTCGATGACAAGGTTGTGGCGTCGATTGACGACTATCTTGTACTTCGACTCTCTCAATGATCAGCTACATGTTATTCTCTTCTAAATGCTCCAAAAACTCCAAGTATCTCCATATATCTCCAAAACGTACCTGGCCATGTAAATACCTCAAAACATAGCATAAAAACAAATAATAGACCCTAAATATAGCCTATTACATAGCCTAAAACTGGTAATAAATAGGCTATATCACATAGATTGGTTTGCTGGTATATGCAACGGTACCCTTTGGCCCATGGTGTAACATCCCTAGTCGGTCTAAGATAAGTTAATTAGTTTGCCGTGAAACAATCAAACAAGAACATGCACAATAAAATATATAATTTTAACTAGATCAAAAATGCCATGTCTAGTGAAGGCATCCCACAAGTAATTGGATCCGATCACAAATGTAATAGAAGTATAGATATATATGGTGATTTTGAAAAAGAAACATTCACAAAGTTTTTAAAACTTTCACAAAATATTTAAATAAACTAAAATAAGGTTTTTTTTTTTGAAAACGGTAGAAAAACTGATCCCTTAGGTTAGTAGTGAGGGATCTTAGCCTTGGCTAATTGTAACACTCGCCTCCCCAACAAATACACAGGGTTCCCGAGCGTGGGGTTAGGACAAAATTCTACATCACTCGACATGCGACTGTATTCTGACATTAGTCCCAAGATTTCTACACGTGTTTCCTTCTGTACAAAAACACCACCCCAACCATATCCATCACTTATATTTTAAAGTAATGTACATAGGGGAACAAAAAGCAGGGTATGAGTAAAAAGGTTACTCAATGAAGCGGTTCTAAACCTGTCTACTCGCATGAACATCTATACTACTCAATGCGGAACGAGAAATGACTAGCCACTTAAAATCAAGCACTCAAGGATATCAACATTACCAAGAAAAGTAATGAACTCAGTCATACCACACATAAGTTTATATTCAAGTGATGTAGTCCTCTAGACATCTAGGACCTATTGCTTACGCCTATTACCCGCCACGAGCGAGCTAATCGATATCAACAACACTTCTTAACTAATATTGAAACTACGGATTCCTCAGCATTGTTACCACGCTCCTGCATCGATTTGCTGTAACACACTAAAACTAATCGACGCATTTCTAAACGCAAACCACATGATCGATGCATTTCTCACACAAACCAACTGATATACGTGTTCACACGCAAATAAAAATGATCAACAACATTCTTATCGCCCGAACACCTTAAATACTTTCAAAGGATTGATTTTCAATCTTAACCATATTCATTCTTATCTTATTCATTCTTATCGACTCGTGTTCCTACCGACTGTTGTTATTCTAGATGCCACATGTTCTAGGTTTTACACAAAATTAAACTTGCCTTGACATCATTCATATTCAGGTTAAATTCATTGATCTATTAACCTATCCTTCAATTCTTTCTAGCAACCTATCTTAATCAGTACATTCATGTGAAGAAATCAAAACACTAATTAACACAAGCAACAATCAATCTCTCGCATTAAAGCAAGGCAGTCCATTAAGTTTCTTTAAAAAGTATGAGTGTTCTTATGCAATATGAATCATGCATCTAACAACTTAGTATACATTATGTTTAATCAACCTAACATCAAACAAGAATAACCAATGTTAATTACAACACCAAACAATTTAAAAGAAACATGAGAAAAAACTAGGTTCAAAACATGTCAACTAGATCTAGATTTGAACATATCTGAAGACAAGAAACATGAGAACAACGAAAAAACAATAAACATAAACCAAGCCTAATCTTGGCTGGATGGAGATCTACCGGCGGCTGCTACAAAGAGGCGACGAACTATGGCCGATGAAGAGAGATAAAGCCATGGTGCAAGGAAGAGAGAGAAGAGATAGGGGCGCCGATAAGGAGAGAGAGTCTTGACGGCTAGGTTTTCATGTCTTCAAGATATCTATTCAGGTCTTCTTTGACATGATAAAATGGGGAAACATGGTCTTTATTTTTAGGGAAGGGAAGGGTAAACCCAAGGAAAAAATTTGGGCTTGGGTTTGATATTTTTCATAATCCATTGTATGGACTAGCTAAGCTAGTGATCCAAGATCGAGTTATTGAACATTTTCAATGTCTCATTGGATTGATCTACGAATTTTTGGACCTCTAGAGAAGAGAATATCTCTTGATACGAATTTGAAACAACTTGAATAAAAAGAACTCAACCAGCTGATAAAACCAGCAGTAGAGACATTGATCAAACCAGGAGTAGAGAAGCTGATCAAAGCTTTAGTTGGAAATGAAGGACAACGTATTTGAGATCAACAGGAGCTATGGTAGATCAGTTTTCTCATCTAATTGGGACTGGAGAATAAGGAAAACAAGTTATGTAGGTGCTGGATCGGGCTAGATTTGGATTTTGGCAAAATAAGGCTTTTTCGGCCCAAAAGGGAAACTGCAGCCAATATCTCAACCACTTCATTTCTTGGTCGGCCAACAGAAAATGCAGGATCCAAAGCCCATCAGGAGACAATCTAAGGCTCAGTTCAGGTCGTGGGTCATCAAGAAAAGAAGGAGAAACCCGATAAGAACAAGCTTTTTGGTTTATTTTCTTTATTTATAAATGAAGTTATGTAAACCAAGTTTTAATAGGATTAAGATTAGACCAGGTAGTCAACCAAGTTCAAATAAGATTAGGACGTCTTAGACCAATCTGTTTTAGGGTTAGTTTTGTTAGTTTTCATTCTTAAACTATAGGGCTCAATTTTTTGTAACATACACGATTAATCTAAAAGAACTTTTCTGTCAATTTCTTCTCTGATGAGAAGTGGTTACTTTTTTCAGTCATAAACATCTCCCATTAATAAGAAGGTTGATCTTCTGTCGGATTCATCCTAGACAACTAATAGGAAAAACTTGTGTCTCAAGAGTAGCATATTATCTTTAGAGCATCCACACACCTAAGGAGAAGTCATTCTTCATCTCATCCCATCCACCCAGGCCTTTCAAGTGATCTAGGGATACAAAGCCTATCCAAGACAGTATTAAGTGGTATCAGAGCCACTTGAAGGTTATGGTTGGAAATCTTATTCTGGATTAACTAATAAATCCATCATCGACCAGCAATTCTGATTTTTATTCGTTTGAGAGGAACAATAACCTTGAGAAGATAAACAAGGGAGTTGTGGCAAGAGAGAAAAAGAATCAAGTAGCAGGCTGGGATTTAGAGAGAGTATCAACTCATCCAAGTATCCAACCAAAGGCGTGCACTAGATCTCCTGGACAACCAACAATTCCAAGATGTAATAAGGAAAGAGATAGAATGAGTAGTCTACAAGACCAGCGAAAGGGGCCAGATTGTCATGTCCCTATTCCAGGAACATCACACCGGGCCTATTTTCTTTAGGGAAAACATGTATGCCTTTTTCTGATCACGGGAAGTGGTCATGAAAAGGATATGATGAGGGG